>JAJKFY010000345.1:4897-120706 GCA_021066465.1 Trichoderma asperelloides | reverse complement strand
TATAAAAAATATAGTAAAAAAAAACACTAATTTTATTAAATAACTTAAAAGCTTTTATAAAAAAGCTATAATTTTAATAATTACTTAAATAAAGAATAAGGAAATAAGACCTTAATTAAAAAATACTATTAAATAATTAAAGAATAAAATAATTAAATTAAGTGCTAATGGTATAAGAAATATTAATTTAAAATATAGTAAAAAAGCCCTCTAAATATAATTATTATTAATTTAATTAAAATGTTTAATAAAAAGCTGGTAATTAACGGATATTTAAACCAGCAATTAATTAAAATCTATATAGACAGCGGTTTAGATTGTAATTTAATTACTGACAGCCTAGTAGACCGGCTAGGAATACCATATATTATTAAGAAAAGACTATTAGTTATCTTTAATATTGCAAATATAAATACAGGAATAACTATTACCTATAAGACTAATTATTTCCCTGTAACAGTTACTAATTAAACTAAGGATATTAAGTTTAATATATTAGACCTATAAGATTATAATATTTTACTAGAATATTTATAGTTGGAAAAATGTAATTTTATAATTAACTAAAAGATAAAAAAGATAACTTAAGAAGAAGATATCTCTTTAAAGTTATAACTAGGCTAGGAAAGGGGTAAGGAAAGTAAAAATGCGCTTATAGACCTATAACCAAGACCTCCTGTATAATTAAAAGAAAAGAAATAAAATAAGAAAAATAAAGCTAAAAAAATAAAAGTATAAAAGAAAGTTAAATTTAATTTTAAAAAATTACTGATATTACTATAATATAATAATTAACAATAGAAAGTAAAAGTTATATAAATTAATAAAATTATTGCTAAATATTATATAAAACTAGCTAAATTTAATATAGTATTAATAAAAGTAAAAGAATAAATTAAAAATAATAAAGAAAATAAACCTTTAGCTAAAATACTATAATAATATTAAAAATATAAAAAACTATATTAATAAATCCTTAAAAAAGGATTACTGCTTTATTTAAAATAGGATTATAAGATTGTTTTTAAAGATAGAACTTTACTAAAACTTTATAAAATCTATAATTTTAATAAAATTAAGTTTAAAATATTTAAGAAATAGTTATAAACTTAATTAAATAAAGGATATATTAGGGTATTAAATTCTTTAGCAGGGTATTTTATTATTTTTATATTAAAGAAAAATAAGAAACTTTACTTAGTTATTAACTACTAATAGCTTAATAAAATAATTATTAAAAATAAAATACTTTTACTACTAATTACTAAAATTAAGGAAAGATTATAAAGCATAAACTAGTTTATAGCCCTAGACCTTACAAGCGCTTATAAACTTATAAAAATAAAAAAAGAATATAAATAAATAACTGCCTTTAAAATAAAATATAAATTATTTAAATATTTAATTATATTATAAAGACTTATAAATACACTAGTATTATTTTAGAAGAGAATTAATTTTATTTTTAAAAAATATTTAAATAATTTTATAGTAGCTTATATTAATAATATTTTAATTTTTTTAAAGATATTAAAAAAATATAAGGGATATATCTATAAGGTATTATAGAAATTATAAGATATTAAACTCCTTATTAACTTAAATAAATGCTAATTTTATATATAATAAGTTAAATTTCTTGGATATATTATTATATTAGGAGAAGTTTAAATAAACTTAGATAAAGTTGCTGCTATTTAAGATTGAGAACTCTTAAAAACCTATAAGAGATTATAAAGTTTTTTAAAATTTATTAATTATTATTAAAAATTTATCTAAGAATATAGTAAAATTATAAAACTATTAACTAATGTTATTTAACTTAAGGAAGATAAAAAGGGTAAGAAGAAATAAAAAAATAAGAAATTATTTTAAACTAATAAAATAAAATTAATATTTTAAAAACTTAAAGATATTATTACTAGTAAATTAATACTTACTATATATAACTTAAATAAGCCTATTAAAATTAAAATAAATGCTTTTAACTTTACTTTAGGAGGAACTTTAGAATAATAAAATAAAAATAATAAACTTAAACCAGTAGCTTTCTTTTTTAAAAAACTATATAGCCTAAAACTAAAATATTTTATTTATAATAAAGAATTTTTAATAATTATTAAAGTATTTAAAGAATAGCAATACTACTGCTTAAAAAATAAGTATAAAATTAAAGTTTACACTAACTACTAAAATATATCTTACTTTATAACTATACAGCAACTTTTTATATAATAAATTTATTACTTTAAGTTTTTTATAGACTTTAATTATAAAATTATTTACTGTAAAAAAACAGAGAATAAAAGAGCTGATGCCTTAAGCTAAAAAAAAGAATATTTTAAAAAAATTCCTGAATTTAAAGCATAAATTTTATATAAAAATAAATAAAGGAATTATAAATAAATTAAAATTAATACTTTATTTATTATAGAAGAATATAATTTTATTTTTAATAAAATTAAGGATTTAATTAAAAATTAATAACTAAAATAGTTTTTTAAGAAAGTAACTGTAATTAATGGATTTTTAAAATAAGGTAAATAAATCTAGGTACTAGAAGAATTATAAATAAAAGTAATTTAGAATATCTATTATAATATAATTACAGTAGTATATTAAAGTATTTAAACTATATATAATTATATACTATACTACTACTGCTTTAAAAGACTTAAATAAAAAGTTAAAGAGGTTATTAAAAAATGTAATATATATAAGAAAATTAAAGATAAACAACATTAGCTATATAAAATATTACAACTAATCCCAGTTCTAAAAAGAAATTAATATACTATTATCTTTAACTATATCACTAACTTACTTAAATTAAAAGATTTATTAACTAAAAAATAATTTAATAATATTTTTATAATTATAGATAAACTCTTAAAATAAATATATTTTTTACTATATAAGAAAGTATATAATATAAAAAACCTAGCGCACTTTTATATAAAATATATATTCGCTAAATATAAAATACTAAAAGAAATTATATTAAATAAAAAAAGCACTTTTATATTTAAATTCTAGTAAAAATTAATAGCTAAATTTAGAACTTATTATAAATTAAATACTATATTTTATTTATAAATAAATAAATAAATAAAATAAATAAATTAAGTTATTAAGGTATACTTATAATACTATATTAACCTATAATAAAACAATTAGGTTAAAATATTATTAATTGCCTAGATGTAATATAACAGCTTTATAATAAAAACTACAGGAGTTATACTATTCTATACTAACTATAGGTTTACACTAGAAGCCTATAAACTACCTTATAATAGTTTAAATGCGGATAATATATATATTCTTATAGAAAATATAATATAATTATAGAAAAAACTTAAGGCTTAACTTAAATTTTTTAAGCAATATTTAAAAGAATATGTAGATTATATAAGGATTAAGGGATTAATTCTTTAAGAGGGAGATATAGTTTATCTACTATAATACTTATATAATAAAAAATTGCTAAATATTAAAATAAATTAGCTAAGTAATAAACTTAATTTTAAAAAACTTAAATTATTTAAAATTTTAAAGAAAATTAAAGAAGTTAACTATAAGTTAAACTTATTTAATAATATAAGGCTAAAAACAGCTGTTTTTTATATATTATTATTTAAAAAAGCACTAGTGGATAAAGAGATAGGTGAGTTAATTATAGATAAAATTATTGTTAAAGATATTAAAGAAGAATATAAAATTGAAAAACTATTTTATATATAAGTAAATAAAGAAACAGGAGAATAAGAATACTTTATTAAATAGAAAGGATATAACTTTAATAAAGACTTTTAGGTCTTAGAAAAGGAACTTAAGATAAATACCTAGGTAATTCTGCAGGAATTTTATTAATTACTAAAGGTGGAAATAATAATAGGTTTAGTTTAAAGGTAGATTAATTAACAGCGTTAATGAATTAGGATGGGCTGCTGAAGGCGGGATTAAGCGCTAGCAGGGCAGCTTAATAAGCGGCCTTTATTTTATATTCCTTATGCTTAACCTGTTTTAATTCTTTTAAATTATTAATCCTTTGCGTAATTGCCTGTTTTATCCTCCTTAACTACTTTTGTTTTTAAGTATAAAAATGCTTAACCTTTGCACTAAGCTCCAGCTAGGCTTCCTCAGCTTCTTTAAGCTTTTTATTTAATTTAGAATAATAAGATGTAACCTTGTGTATTTATTAAGGCATAAGGCTAAAAGCCTTATAATAAGACTTTTAATTTTTTATATAAGATAGGCAATAACGAGAATCCTTTTTTAAAGTAATGTATTTATAACCTTAGGACTTGCAGTATATATATAATTTTATAATAAAGATGGAATTCTTTAGTATAGTATTAGCAAGACTTTTATATTCTTCCTTCTTTTATTTAAAAGTGTTGATATTATTTTATTTGTGTTTAACTATATTAAATAGATTAAGGAAAGAGAAATAAGAAGGAAAAATACTTACTGTAAAATAAGGCTAAGTAAATACTTATATTTAAATAAGCAAGGTCTTAAGGACAAGACTAATAGAAGGGGAGTATTATATTATAACCTAATATTTATAGTTGCAATAATAGGCCTATAGGGTAGGTGGAACTGGATTAATTATAATTTATTTATTAATTAATAATAGCCTCCCGCTCTTAAAGGAAAGCTAGGAAAGCTAGCTTTCTTAAATACTAAGGAAAGCCAGGAAAAATAGCTTTCCACTATAATCTAGATATCTTAACTGAATATATAAGTTTACTTCTTACGCTTATTTAAATAACTTAGATAGCCAGTTATTAACTATAGAATTAAGATTGAAATGCACTTCTAACTCTTACCTACTGGTGACTTTTATTGTAATATTACATTGCCCACAGGTTTCCTAACCTATCCTCTAACATAAACCCGAAGAACTTATTCTAGGTTTGTCCCTTGGGAATCTACCCTATACTAACTATCTAGTGTACGGTTCGTCACATTAGCCTAGTTTTTGCACAATATTAAGTTGATTACGAGAAGATTTTTCAACGCGCGAGATACCGCTAATGAATAGTTTCGTCATGAACAAGGAAATAAGATCGAGAAATCGGATCATGCCTCGGCGATTTCCTGAAATATGCTTTTGTGGCAACGGGCGCATTCCGAGTTCCGAGTAGTGAAGAGTGATAATAGGAGAGAAAAATAGCGTGGCAAAATTTCAACCCCTCGGTGCTTACAATTCAACCGTACCTCCAATTCAACCAATTCGACCTATTCGAGAAACGTCTATAAGTGACAGGACGATACGCTGATATATTCGTCCTTTGCCCTCACTGAATATTCCTCAGTGATCTACTAGACTTTTTTGTCTTTTTCTCATTCGGTCTATCATGAACAGCATTGAGGAGGGTTGTACCTCGGCTACGGTCATCCAGCCAAGTCCCCATGGGCCAACGCTGGTCGAACAACCGTATATGCCTCCCGCTAACAGCCCCAACTTGAAGGCATTTCTCGGGGATCCTACACCTCTGTACGTGCCATCATGTAATTGTATTTTCCCTGCAATTCTCCACTCGTCCAATGAGCTGATATGTACCAGTGGTATTATGGGGTTTATCCTCGCCTTGACTCCGTTTGCTTGTGAATTGATGGAGTTTCGAGGTAGTTTTGGAGCTGGAGCTGCGACGGTGTGGGTGAAACCACAATTTTCATTCGGTTTACTGACTGACTGACAGATGTGTAGTGGCACTCAGTACTTTTTCGGGGGCTTGATTTTGATTCTTGCATCCGTGCTCCAGTTTATTTTAGGCAATACCTTCGTCTTCGTCGTTTTTGCCTCCTTCGGTAAGCCAGCCTAATTTAGTTACTGAGATGACCACTAACAGATTGTAGCGGCATTTTGGCTTTCTTATGCTACAACATTGACGCCTTTTTATCATGCTTCCGCCGCATATGACCCTGCCAACCCTGAGAACCCGGGATTTTATAATGCTTATGGTTGGTACCCTGAATCAGGACAGGACGAGTGTAAACGGCCCATATTCACCGAAGTAACTTGGTAACAGGATTCTTCACGCTTTTCATGGGTCTTCTCTGCTTCATTTACCTCATTTGTAGCCTCAGAACCAATATCTGCTTTGTCGGTATATTCCTTGGACTATTACTAGGGTTTTGCCTACTCACAGGTGCGGTCTGGCAACTGGCTGACGGAAAACCGGCTCTGGCCCGAACCTTGAAGAAGGTGAGTGTACGAGATTTCGTTGTCTTCTTCTGTAAACATTTAACAAGCCGAGAGTGGTTTTGTCTGGCAATTGGTAGCTAACGCAACTTATACTTATAAGGCTGGTGGTGCTTGCCTAGCGTTAGGGTCACTGCCTGGCTGGTACTTCCTCTTCGTACAGCTATTGGCGACAGTCGATTTCCCGTTAAAGCTTCCAGTCGGAGACCTCAGTCTTATCCTTCCACCGGCTAGTAAGCGGGAAAATAGCAGGTAATACAGTACTACATAGTTACCTTTCGGTTACAAGAGGATGAGGGCGATAAATTATACCAGATAAAGGGTACAACTGGTCCCCGACTGGCAGCTTCCAAGAAGAAATATAAAGCTCAAAGAAGAAAAAGTTTTTTAAACTAAGTGTATTGTAAAATATTACTGTTTAATTTTTTTATATTTTAACATATATTATTCATTCTATTACAGACTTTATACGAGATAATATATAGCAGATTCCCAAACTGTAACAGAAGGAGAGAATGCCAACTGCGCCGACAATAAAAAAGATCAGCAATACTAGCAGCCTATGCTAGTATTCCCTCTACAATAGCTTATAAGGCCTCTCGCCTAGGCCCTGTAGGCACTATTACACAAACAATAAACCTAAAATATCGTTTTGAGGTTTATTTTACTAGATATATTAAATTAATTTATAACACTATATATAGTATTATAAATATTATTAATAAGTAAAAGTTAAAAAGTATATTTTAATCTTAAATATATAAATTAGTAACTAGCTATTTAAGTTACTTACATAAATATAAAAAGTATATTTTTTAATTTTATGGAATAGAGTTATTGTTGTTACAACCTAGTCCCTTGTATAAGCAGCTAGTTCTGTTACGGTAACCGCTACAGTAATGGTTATTGGTCTAATCTTTTGCCCTGTTGGCTTAAACTGATAATAATATTATAAATCCAATAATTCTGTTATAGCTTGCTGGATTATAATAACAATTTAACAATTTATTCCTGATCAATAGACTAGTTCTATTTTAATACAGTCCTGCTTACCCTATAAGCCTTTTAATATATCTGTAATTTATTAACAAGTCGGGACGCACCTTTGAACAGGCTCACACACATCCAAACAAATCTGCGGAAACCCGCTGTTATACTGCTATTAAAACCACAGAGCGAGAATACGTCAAGGAACCATTTGATCTAGCTGTAACAGTCTCGTTCTATTAGGAGCGAAGCCGCTGCTGCAGCTAGGCATTATGTTATACAATAATACATGTTGTCTTTTCTGTCTAATGTAAAGAGAGCTCCATTCTCTTAATACCTTATAAGCCCGGCTAAAGCCCGACCTAACTATCTGATCCAGTCTTCCTTATCAAGAAGGCGGCCTGTAAAGCCTTGCCAAAGTAAGAGGCAGGTTGTAATATACTCATAATAGTTTATAATTAATTGTATATAGTTTATTATACTCTAATAATAAAAATATTTCCAAAAATATCTTCTTATAATAAATTAAATTTGAATGAAATAATAGACTATAGAAATTACCTTTTTTTAGAGATATTTTTCTGTAGTATTATTCCCGGAACATATCCCTACCGAACACCCTGGCTTTCATCCAGTCCGTCGTTACTAAAAACCGGCTTCGGGCTATCGAAGAAATATTAGATTTTATCTATTGTTTCTGACTTGCAAAGACTTACCACTTAAACACATGTTTAAATAAGCAGCCTTCCAGAAAAGGAAGGTGAAGAATCCATGGCTAGCGACGTTAAACCCGAGCAGATTGAGGTCTGCAACAGCCTTGTCCATGCCAATATAGGCCAGGGCGCCCTGGTGATTGTAGTCAAACGGCTGGATTTTGGGGCCTCCTGACGACGGAGTGCGTGCCATTTCATTGAAGACCTTGGCTAAGTAGCTGCCTTGTTGGTGAGCGACTTGCGCAGTTGGGGGAAGTTTGCTGTTGGCGCAATCTCCAAGTGCCCATATATTGTGCGCACCCTGGACGGCGAGACAGCCATCCACGACTAGGCCACGACGAGAGTCTTGCTGCATGTTGAGTCGCATTGCAAGGTTCTCAATAAGTCCCTTTTGCTTATTTCCTGTAGCCCACACAAGCAGACCATAGGGGATAGTCTGGATATCCTTGGTGCCGTCTGGTTTGGTCACTTCCACCTTGATGTCGTCTTTGCTGACCTCTTTCACGCTTGCCTTCGTTAGGACATCGATTGCTTCGGCTTTCAGTGTAGATTCAGTGTAATCCATCAACTGCTTTGAGAACATCGGTAGAACCTAACGGAGCGATAGGAATATATTATCAGTTACTAAACCGGAGATTTGGAAGCCAAAGAGGTGAAGCTTACATTTGGAAGTGCTTCAATTAGAGTAATGCGAAAGGCATCCATGATATCTGGAAAACGGTCTCTAAGGCCATCCTTGTAGTAGTCCTGTAGTTCGGCTGCAAACTCAACTCCGGTTGGACCACCCCCAACAACCACGAAATGAAGCAGTTTTTGGATTTCATCAATGCTCCGCCCCTTACAGAGTGCAGTTTCAATACAATCTGTTATCCGGTTGCGAATTTTCTGGGCATCATTGGCGTTCTTCAGGAAGCAAGAGTGCTCTTCAACACCCGGGACATCTTCAACAGTAGATTAATACATATTATCAATAAACATGTGTTCAGAGACTTACTGAAAGTAGCGTTGTCCGCGCCTACGCCGACTACCAACATATCGTAAGGTATCACAGATTGTGCCGCTTCACCTTGTATCATGTGGTTGCGCTTGATGTGAACGACACGCCTCTCAGGATCCACTTCCGTTGCTTCCGCTTCGTAGAACTCCACGGCACTTTTACCCTTGAAGAAATTGCGGATCGGTTCCATTAGCGAGTGCTGTTCTACAAGACCTGTGGTACAAGAGGGCAGTAGAGGAGTAAAGAGGAAGTAGTTGCGCGGTGAAATGACAAAGACATTGTAGTTGTCGATGTCAAGGTCTCTTAAAAAGGATACTGAACCCCACCCGGTACCTATTCCTCTGCATGTTAGTACTGCTTTCTGGCAATACAAAAGTTAAGGGCGTGAGTGGGATGAAGTACCCAAGACTACTAGGTTCTTCTTCTCAGCGGCTGGCGTAACCGGTTTGGGTGTCTCTTCAGTTGAACAGACGGTCCAAGCTAAGTAGCTGCAGTATCCGACTGCTGTAACCAGAAAGAGACGGTACGATCGTGATGCCAGTTTGTTGGCGTTCGTTCGGGTGTTTGAGTGATACAATCGTTTCCGAGTGTTCTTGGGGAGTATGTTGGCTGATATAGCAGAGCACCGACTAGAATAACAAGTACTGCCGGGTCGCATGAGGCGACTTTGAAACGTGCATCTCGGTCGAAACATACTTGTTGATAGGTCAATGGCCTGCCTCTATAATAGAAAGTGGTGCTGCCCAACGAGAATAAACGCCAGAGGAGCCGTACAGCGAGTCGAAACGGGTTACACTGAAGACCAACCCTGAACTCAGATCTTATGTAGCAGATTCAGGCTATCATATATCATTGCTAGCCATTGACTCACCAGAAGCAAACTAAAATAACATATCCGCGGACCTCGGATTACTGGGCGCGAATTCCGTGGAAATGATCAGTGACGTCTCGACAGGACAGGTTAACCAATATCTAGTGGAAGACCCAGATTGTGCAAGAACATCTTCCAACATACGCAGCCAAGACACTCTTCCCTAACTGGTGAGTCTCATCGCTTACATCTTAACAGTTAACTCGGACCGAGTAGATTGTGACCTCTATAAGCTTTCTTTACATCCCTTAGGTACCTTTTTTTAACGCGTATGATGCCGCAGGGGCATGTGGGCCTCAGGGTCGCTAAGTGCGGCCAGAAACCGCCCACGGGTATTCTCCCATGTTCAAAATATTGAACGAATCTGCGAAGGGGATACCCTCACACGTTGATATACACAAATAATCGTAAGATGGCCCTTTCGCTCCAACTGACATAGGATACAGCTCGATGTCTGACTCTGAACATCTATAATGCCAATTAATTGACCAAACAGCAGGATAAGCTAATTCACCCCAACAATTGAAGGTAGTAGAAGATCAGTGTCGCTATCGTCAGCAAAGGGCGAGAAGCCTACTCAGTAACATAAACCGGCAAAGAGGGCTCTAGTAAGATGTCGTGAATGTAAAGAAATTGGGCGCAGGGCCACTTCTTGTAAAATCGCTTGCTGAAATATAAGTAATGCATTCTACTTGTAAGATTTTTGTTGAGGGATAGGTCGTGACGGCGCAGTCCGATTCGCTCGTGTGCCAGATTCACCGGTGGATTATACTACCCATGTCTGCCCAAAATTTCAATGCATTCGTCAACCAGTAGGTGCTGTAAATAGTCCATTTAGAAGGCCGGCGAGACTATACTGAGTCAATCATTCTAGATCCTGACGATGATACAGCAGTTTTGTCACTCAAATTGTATTATTATCCTTTTGCTCTAAGCCTCGGGTCTACCAGCACCAGAAAATCCAACTCATTGTGCTCCACCGCCTAGTCCAAGCCCTTTGAGCTCGAGTGGCGTGGTGGGAATCCCCTCAATCCTGACAGCCTCAATTTACGGTTAGGGTGGTAACAATTAATCTGTTAACGCCCTATGTGCCCAAATCACCAATCTTGATTGCAGTCCGCTCTATCCTGCGGCCCATCTATTTCATCGGACTGGAGCGCTCTTGGGGGTTCGTGACTGCTCGTTCCAGCAACGTCTCATGGGCGGGGTTATCGGAGCAGCATCCCTATGGCACGAGACATAATAAATAATCTTGCAATGCATGGAGCATTGCCGCTTATAACTTTGCTAGTTCAGGACAGATTGAATATAATATATCTTTTATAATAAATATCTTTTATAATAAATTTAATAAAATATACCATAATATATTATAATATATTAGAGTATATTGCTGAAATTTTAGAGTAAATATTTATAAAGCAAAATCCTAAAGTTCAAGTACAGTTTTAATTAAAGGATATTGTAACATAGCTTTTTGAATATATTTTACAAAATTACTAATATATATTAATTGAATATTAGTCCTCCTTTATATATGTTAATAGCATATATACTATTTATTTATAATTATAATAGAATAGAAATATACTTATGTGTATAATGAAAACATTTGTTTTATATTTTGAAATACAAAATATTAGTATTAAAAGTAAATCAAATTTTAACTAGCTTGTTAAACAAAGTTGTAATTAGTATATAGCGGCAGGCAGTTAACAAGGGGGGTTGGGCAAGGAAGTGAACTATATACTGTATCTGGTATAATTACCCTATAATAACAATAATTATAAAAAATATAAGATTCTATACATATAAATAAAAATTAAGATTTATATAATATAATAAATTAATAATTTAATAAGCTAATATTAATTCTTATTTAATATTTGATGCTTTTTATTTAATAATCAATACTTATTCTTCTTGCAGGGTAGGGATTACATAGAACTTTCAACCTCTGTTAAAAGCATCCCAGTCAGTATGTGTGACGAACCGTACACTAGATGGTTAGTATAGGGTAGATTCCCAAGGTACAAACCTAGAATAAGTTCTTCGGACGGTTACCAAACCTACGGGCAATAACGGAAATATGTCAGGCAACAGTCAGCAAGGAACTACACTGGTAAGTATTTTCGCCCGCATATAGTAGGTGACCTCTGACGCAACAACCTAGAACCTACTTCCCACAAAGAAAGCATATATATATATAAGACTTCCTTCTGAAAGAGAGAGAAAGCAGAGAAAAACATAGTCAATTTTTAGCACCTAGCTGCTATCTAGCAACAAAGACGCATCTAGCCCCACTTGTCTCCCTTCACTCTTCCTGTAGGACCCGAATCGTGATAATGGTATTCCTTTGGTATAAGTGAAGCAACCAGGGGGGTGATGAACTTCCAATGGAGCACTTTGCTATTCTAATCTTGACATGTATATTAATATTACTACCATGGCAGCTAAAAGTCTAAGAATATATTCACCATACAGATAATTTCATATCAAAGTCAGTCCAGTGAGTGCTCGCTGATTATCTGAGTATAGCTTCGTCTTATTCTGGCCTTCCATGTCGCAGCGATATAAGTTGCCACCAAGGTCAGTTATATATATATGGCCGTGCTTTTCGTCCAGCTTTAGCCCAATTGCCTCGTTCAAGTGGCGTGTAAGGACATCAGGTTTCGACGATGCCTCCACTGGCAACCCAGATTCATTCAACTGAATTCGGTTCAAGGAGTTGCCGAAAGGAATCTCTCCTCGGTCAGTCCAATACAGAATGCGGGACTTTTCATCGATCTCGAGATCAATTGGTTCTGGAAGGCTGCCCAAGATGCACTGGACATCCGGCCTGGTACTTGGGGACGCACCCAATGGGGTCGAGATACTAGCGCAGAAGATTCGACCCTTTCCCCCTTTGGATGGGCCCTTTTGCGTCCAATAAAACTTTCCCAGTCGAGGCGCAACAGTGATGCCAACACACCAATTTTCAGCGTCTTGCATCGCTTCGGGATCCTCCTCGCTGCCAGTTGAGATAACACATTCTAAACCAGTGCCATCATAGTTGCACCGATAGACACGTAGCCCTTCGCGGTCACAAAAGTAAACCTTCTTGTTCACGGTGTCAAGGGTCAACTGTTTGGGGGTATTGATGGTTCCCGTGGACACAACAGTTTTGATATCCTTGCCGTTTAGGTCTGCTGAGTAAACAGCGCCGTCGCGCTTTCCCGGTTTGCCCATACACGTCCAAAACATTCGGCCACTGGCGCAATCCGCAGCAATGCCGTCAGGGAGGGACTGTGATTGGACGAGGGTTCGTTGAAGCTGTCCATCTGTCGAGAACTCCAGAACGGCTCCTGTAGTCATCGAAGGGACATTGGCCGACAACCCAATATCCAAAACGATAAGCTTGGATCCGCTTAGACTTTTGGCGGCTTCTGAGGACATTGCAGTTGCAATTGCAAGGTTTGAGATACTTTGAAAGAGAATTTTTGATTTGCAATGATAAGCTATAACAACAGTGAGTGTGAGGAGTGGGCATATATATACTGCGCAGCGGAGACGAGCATTCGCTGCGAAGCTTATTGGAAAACTTGGTCGATAAAAAACGGGATATCCGCGTGCTCCGGTCCTTCCATAGCTGTCGTTTCCAGTAGGTTAGGAGAGAGGACAGCCAACGCCTCGGCTGTTTGATCGGATCAGATTAGAATTCCTCGGCCCGGAGGACAATGGTTAAGCACCGCGGCATCCCGAGGAACACAGACGACTTGACGAATCCTGATGAACATTTCCGTGGTTGTGGGTATGATACACTACTAGATAGGTGCGCCGATATATCTACTCGTCTGTCTATATAATGTGACCGACTACGCAGTTGTCCAGCACGATCCCAGACAGCTTTTCCCACATATACAACTTCCTCTCTTAGACCAAACGTCTGAACCATGTCTTCAACAAGCCACGAAATCGTTCCGAGCCCCGACATTTACGGACCTGGTACTTTTGTCGACAAGGACTTCCTTGCAGTTCCCGATGATGCGCAACGCGTGTTCGAGTTTCTCGCCAAGACTACTCCAGGCTTTACTAAGGATCCTCAAGTATGGAAGTCTGTGAAATTTGACGGACACGCGGAGCCTATGATCCCTGGGCCTTTGAAGGCTCCTGTCGTTGCCGCCGCTCTCCATGCCATGTGCGGTGTTGTCGGCAATGAATTGTTGGAAGCACGAGATGGGGCCAAGAACCGAAGAGTGTCAATCAACACGGACCAGGCCGCACTCTGGCTGGGGTCTGTTCTTACTGTCAACGTTAATGGTTCCGACCCGACGGCGTTGGCTCGCATGGGCGACACATCCAAGTTTTTCCCACACGACTTTGAAAAGGGTGTTTTTGACACCCCGATGAGATTGCGGACAACGGCCATTTACCCTACCAAAACGCCCGGGGTTTGGTATCAATTGCACGGATCGTTACATGCTGAACCCGTTCTCCGAGCGATTGGTGTGGATCCTGCCACGAAGTGCGCTAACCCGGATGACGCCTATCGTGTGATCCGCGAACATGTCGTGAAGTACACCGCGGACGAACTCGAGATGATCATGCTGAAAAATGGCTTTTGTGGTAGCATTTGCCATACCCCTGACGGGTGGAGGCAAACTCTCATGGGAAAGCGATTGGAGAGCCACCCCCTTGTGAACTATGCTCGTCAAATCCAAGCGGTTCCCACTCCTCCAGTGCCAATGCCTGTTTTGACAGACAAACGCCCGTTGGCTGGAATCAAAGTGGTTGAGATGGTACGCATTATCGCTGGCCCAGTGATTGGAACGACCCTGGCCGCATTTGGTGCAGACGTCATTCGTATCAATTGCAGTGGTTTACCTGACATCAATGTAAGGATTATTTGACTATTCGGACTAAAAAAACGCCAAATCGCAACTGAGTGTGCTCTTGTACTAACTAAATCTCATCATATAGCCCTTGCAACTCACGCTGAACGCAGGAGTACGAACTATCGATCTGGATATCAACAAAGACGAAGACTTGGCCCGACTGAATGAGCTTATTCAAGATGCGGATGTTTTCCTACAAGGTTTCCGTCCTGGATCCGTTGCCAGGAAGGGTCTTGGCCTGAACAGTGTTCTAGAGATGGCGGGAAAGCGAGGTAAGGGCATTGTTTACGTCGAAGAGAACGCATACGGTCCCGATGGGCCGTTTTATGAACGACCAGGATGGCAGCAGATTGGAGATGCAGCATCTGGAGGTTCATATGTTACTGGACGATCGCTTGGTTACACTGATGGCACCAGTGTTCTCCCACCTCTGCCTATCTCAGACATGACTACTGGCCTTGTCGGAGCTCTAGGGGCATTGATGGCTCTCCGTGATCGTGCTATCCATGGAGGCTCTTATCATGTGCTGAGCTCCCTCGTCGCCGCTGATACAATCTCTTTGCATCCGGAGATTGGCTTGTATTCGCCGGATGTGGTGCGAAAGAACGCAGAAACTTTCCAGTGGGGTGTAATGGAGCCGTCGCAGTATGTCAGCGAGTTGCTAATGGTCGTGCTTGATGGTTGGAAAAAGGTTTACCCCGAGTATCTTGCAGAAAACTCGCCACTGATGACGAAGTTCCAAAATTCCTATTGGGGCCCTCTGCAGCTGCTGAGTCCTGTTGTGAAGTTGGATGATGATGCGGCCACTCCTCATTGGACTTCTCCTCCCGTTCCTCACTGCCATTTTGATCGCAGCATTTCATGGTTGTGATATGGTATGGACTTTTCCATATCGGTGCCACTAAGTCAATAGGCTAGGCTGGCTATTGATGAATTGTCAATTACTACTGGTATGCGATTCTTTTGAGTCGCTCTTAGTTCATCTGCTTAGGATTAGGCCAATGGAAATTAGATAGCATTGCAATGATAGATCAAAGCTTTTTTATACCAGTCTCCTTCTGCTGATGACTAAATATTGTAAACCAAACAAACCACAACCAATTCATATCGCGTACTAAGTATATTTGGATTTTCTTGATACCCATGTAGTTAATATTATGTAGAGTGGTAGTGTAACGGATGGACGACGAGGGGTATTAGGCAACAAAGGTGACATAAGGGATACACTAGGCTTAGTTACACATCAGGTCCGAAAAAAGACATCTCTTCGTGGTAGAACCCCCATATCAGGAACCCAAACACCCTACGCCCGGACAATCGTCACTGAAACTTCAACAATCCCAAATTACTAGAGGATTAAAGCCGTGGAATTTCCCAGTCGGCGAATGGAAGGTTGACGGATATTATCAGTTCAGCACCAATGAAGAGGCTTATAACCTGGCGATCTTTGGCATCAGGGCACTGAGGCCACAATAGGGGGCTCTTGGGGCTGAACTCGTACTGGCTCACGAGGTGAGTCTGGCATTCAGTAGCTTCCTGAATTTAAATCCATTCAAGTTGTATATATTGCTTTTAAGATTTGTCGAAAGTGACTAAAAGTGGGCAATACATCTTCCTCTTTTACGCCAAGTACGACTTTGCAACTATTGGTTGAGGCTTCCTCTTGCTGTACGCTTTAGCCTCTTATTTTTCTATTTTTCATATTCGATTTTCCCAAGAGTACTGATTGAATATATAAACAATGTGGCTACAACTTTAACTCTAGCCTTCAATTGTATAGGAGGCAGCATGGCCAATCTGCATAAGTTTTCCCAATGAGCTCAGTCTAATCTATGAGAAGTCAGTCAGTCGCGCTCTACTCACAACCACTTCATACAAAAACTTTACCTCAGGACAACGATCCTGAATTGGTGGGCATTATCAGATAACAGTTCTTATGTCATGCGCAGTGTCTGTCGTGGCAGCCCTTGAATGCCTCATCACGAGAGGCTACAATCTCCTTCATAGTAGATAAGGATGCTCAGGAATTCAATGAAGCAGACAATGAATGTAAATTATAATGTCTTAAAATTAAATGGAAACGAAACTAGGTTAAAAGCCCCAGGAAATTATTTTAGGGCCCCGAGGTCTTTTTTGCGGTTGATGAGGTCAATAAGAGCTTTGTCTCTCTGATGCTCGACCTCCTTGATGTCAGTGGACTCTAACATGTTTTGCACGCTGTTATCCAGTTTTTGAATATTTTCCTCGCTGAACTTAAACGCATGATCGTTCATGTCTTTGACCCAGCCTTCAGCGGCAGGCCCCAGATGAGACAAGAGGTGATGGAATCCATCCTTCCCTCCGCCTCCACCAAGCACATTAGTCATAAAGGGGCCCGTAAAAGCCCATCGAAGCCCAACGCCTGTGGTAACACAAATGTCTTATGGTCCACTGGTTAGCTAATTTTATTTAAATTAGTGTAAAGGGGAACTTACCACAAGCTTCGGCGGACACGATTCCCCTCTTAACGAGACTGTAAGCTTCGGTGGCCAGAGCTGCTTGAAGACGGTTTGCCACAAATCCAGGACATTCCTGGTTCACCAAAACGGGGCTCTTTCCCATTGCTTTATAGAATGACATGGCTACATCAACCGTCAAAGCGTTGGTCCCATCATGTGGAACAACTTCGACAAGGGGCATCTTCGTCACATATTAGCTCGACGATTAACCAATAAAAGACCCATCGTTTAAAGAATCATACCAAATGTGGTGGATTAAATGGATGGCCAATGAGAACCCGTTCGGGATACTTGCATTCGCTGATAAACTGCGAAGAAGGGATACCCGAAGACGAAGAGGCAATGACAACATCCTTCTTCGTTTTTGAGTCCAGCAGTCCCAGCAGCTTCTTCTTCAAGTCTGGTCGTTCCGGTGCGTTCTGTCGTGAAAAGAAAATAGGTTAGCATTGAATGGGGTATAGTGAGCCACCAGATCATACCTCTTGGATAAAGTCCACTTCGCTACAGTGATCTTCAAGGCTTTCGCCTACAAAGGTACAATTGGAAATCGACGCATCCCTGTGTAGGCCCAGCCCCTCAAGCATTGGCCATGACTCCTGGAGATATTCAAAAAGGCGTTCTTTGGCGCCCGGAGCAGGATCAGAGACCAGGACCTTTAGTCCACGCGCAAGGAAAAGCGCTGTCCAGCTTGCACCAATAACACCGGTGCCCACCACACCAACAGTTCTGATAGACGGCTGCATTGTCGATATATCGGGTAGATAGGATGAATTCTAAATTGTTGATCAGAACAGTGGTCTTGGTTCTGAGGCACTGCAGTATTGCTCCCTTATTTATAACCTTGGTTGCCTTAAGCCGGCGTTCCGGCTGGACTTTAGGGCCGAGGTTGAAGTTCACTTCACAGCCGAAAGGCAGAATCTCAACCAACCCATAACGTATAAAATGGAGCAATACTGACTTACGTAATGTTTACCACAGTAAAGTATGTATGTTGTAGGAACTATAATTAATGATAATTGCGATGTATGTACCGTTGCCACGCCGCCGGTGCCTCTTCAATACTATGTGCTACGACTAAGGAGCGCATCACCCATCTTAACAAAAGTTTAATATTTCCCTACTCCAAAAAATAGCATAAAGCCAACACTGTTGAACGTGGCAGTGGACAATTACTCCATGATTTGAGCAACCATCTCCAGCCAGTGTTTGTCATCACCTACAATAAGCGTCAATGCTGATACAGTTGTGCAGGCATTGGTTCGCATTCTCTGTTCCATGAACGGACCCCCGGACCACGGCCCTCGGCACAACATCAACATTTCCTAGATCGTCGGTCCGCGGAACTACAGTGGGATGCAATATATTCTTGGCCCTTGTCAAGTTCAGATTTTTTTAAGTCTAACCGCAAATGGTAGCGCAAAACGCGCTTCTTTGATATCCCTATAAGGCCGCTATACTTTAGTAAATGCCTCACTATAATATAGCGATACTCTTGCTATAATAAGCCACTTATACCACTAAAGTATAGCGCTTGATTATAGCACTTTATAGTGAGTTAGGGGTTTAAAACATAGTGAGTTAATCACTATACTATAGTGGTATAAGCGCTATATTGTAGCGGCGTTATAGCGGCGTTAAAAACAGCGGTTTTTATATTAATAAATACGGTTTAGGTAGACTTAAACACAAGAACTTAACAGGGGCTAAGAATATATTGCATCCCACTGTATATAGGTACCGAGCTATACTGGATAAAATGCCTGAATAGATCTTGCAAGATATTAGGATATATAAAGAGAATAATTAGTCTCTTGGATATGTTTCAAATACACCCGTCATTTTTTTCCTTTTAAATATTCGGTGATCTTTGTGTAAATAGCCTGGGATGACTGGAGGTGATTTGTCCGTTAGTTGGCAGTCAGAGCAGCCCAAAGGCTGTTTTGTCACTTCTAAGAGAAGTATGCCTCGTGTGACCTTTCTTGAACTTTTCTGAATTCGAACACGACTAGTAAAACAATAGCATGTATATTGTAAGTTCCGCATAGGATGAGAAAGGCAATGCCTCACGAGAAGAAATTTCAATTATTATGATCAAGCTAGCAAAGAGCCTGCTCTGCGCTAGTCCCAACTGCTACTTCCTGAGAGCATATAGTGTGAATCAAATGCAACTCTATTATATACGACAGCGAACCGCTGATCCATTTTCATGGCTCTATGGTACGAGTTCACATGGCGAAATTAACTTCATCCGCCACGCGACCGAACTAATGTATAGTCATGTGTTATGACCCTGGGGATACTTTGGATAGAGACGTAAAGTTGCCTAATAGCAAGTAATTGCCACAATCAATACCTTTATCAGCGCCCGCAGATTGACTACAAGTCGGTACATCCTGCATATATCTCAAAGCTAGACTTGCACGTATCGGGTTCCGTAACATTCTAGAAATACACTTCTGCAATCGCCTTTTTGTGATTCGTAAGGATGACAAAATCTTTGCTCGGATTCTCAAAACAACTTGATACAGCATACACTTGTTCTAGTCGCAGTTACGTTACCGTTGAGAACTAGGCCTATGCGTACGGTAAACCAATCGGTTGACTCTACTTCTCTAAATGAGTTTCTAGGGCTATATTTCAGGCCATCTGTATGTCAATCAATATTTCCCCAATAAATTTCTTAAGTAGTATTTTAGTCATCTGGATTGGTCTTCGAAGCGACCAAGGTCGACCAAGTCCTCATTGCAGGCTTCTCCTAGTTCTTTCAAATTTCCCAAGCGTTTGAGAGATATGGATGCCCTTGCAGAATTGTGGCTTTCTATAAGATTAGCTTTGGAGGTTACCGATGCAACGATAATAACGTGGCCCAACCAGACATGAGTAAGACAATTTTGTGTCCGGAATTTCTTCATGTAAGTCGAGCTGCAGTGAATAAATTCGGACATTATACTATTTTATTACCTCACTAGGCCTTGTACATGCCAAATTGATCTCTCGATGTTGGTGGCACATATCAAACACCAACCTAATCAATTATTCTCTTCTTCTTTCTTTTCACTAGACTTCATTCCTTCGTTGAATAAACCGGATTGTTTCGACTTCATCTTAGCTGTAACATCCAGAAGAAGTCAATTCAGAGCCAACAGGATCTGTCAAAAAATGAATCTATACATTAATACTTAAGGACCATTGCGCGCACCGTTATATTTCACGGAGGATAACAAGGAGGCGTTTCTCAAAGCATCAGCTCTAGATTATTTAATTTTTCTTTCTTTCGTCCTTTCTTTTTTTTGTTTCTTTTTCGCTTTTCCTTATTCCTAGAGTCTGTTAAGACACACACGAGGATTGTTCGGGTGGATAGTATGGTCGGAAAACGTACCGCAATGGCCAGACTCTACCCCCCTGGTTTGCTCCTCATCATATCGCATTTATCGATCTATTTAATGTGTCTTACAGACCCATCGGCTCACTAACCATAACTACTCTCAGTGCAGTTCTTTCCACGTATACAATTTTCTATCCAATGCTTGTCCTTTGTGTTATGATTCCTACAGCTCAACAAGGACCATGGAACACTTTCACAACACTAAATCCGACGAGCACGACTGAGCTCATAATGGCTAAAGGTTTGTCTAAGAGACGTTGCATCCAAATATATTTTATTTGTTGGCAGAAGATAATTTCTTACATAGATTACAAGCGTGGACTTCAGGTGTAGTAACTAGTCAATGCTTCCCTTGTTGCCACTTATCTCAAAATCCTAGAAAGTTTGTGGAAATAACCACAGAGATGGATTTGTATTTGACGAGAGAGAAGACGAGAGTGACCTATTGCCAGGACTTCCGGACCTATTTTCTGCTAACTCAATCTCGTCGGAGAATAGTGGTTCGTCCATCGGGCAAATGCTACCATAGTCAGCAATGTTTGGATCTGTTCCATCACAAACAGGCAGCCGTAAGGTAGGAAAAAGATAAGGCATAAAAGAATTATGCTTTAGGCCCGGTTCTCCTGATTGGAGGCTTTCAGACGACGGTATTGTTGGAAATGGAATTTCTGTCACTCGGGGCGGCGAGTAAGGCATGTGGGCGTCAACTCCGTACAAGGATGGAGAGATCATATGCGAGGGGCCTCGTAGCCAAGAATCAAAAGCGATCTTTTCTTTCTGAGGCAGTTCATTGGCTTCTGGAGCATTGTCCAGAACACCCAGGCGAGAAAGTACATCATGAGTCAAGGGGTTACCGTTAGCGTCTCCCTTCAGCGGCTCACCGGGCCAGCTCTTTCCCTGTATGCTCAGATTATACAGCTGTCGCAGACCGCAAACCAACCACCTCTGCTGTTGTTCTAGCATTTCAACATATCTGGAAACCGCGATAAGTCACAAGTACATTTAGCAGTGAAGGATTACTGTAACATACCCTTTGCGATGACTTTTTAGTTGTGGTCTTCTGGCGCCAAAAACGCATATGTGGTCTTTGCCCACACATCGACTACAAGGTTGGATTCCATCACACTTGGCTGGTCAGCAAATAAATTCATTCTTGTATCCCGTGAAATTATCTTGCCTTAGCTTTGCTGAGTCTACAGCTGTCACATGCTCGAGATACCCGCTCTTTAGGGTGACGTCCATTGTCCATTTTGGACGGAAATGATGGGTGTGAAACATGCATTTTGCGTGGGGATGCTTCCATTAATTGATTATGGGTATATCTGCGATGGGCTGGCCACAGGATAGGATTGGTGGTGGTCAAGTATTATTCCAACATCAATATTGAAAATGAGATGGGGAAAGCTTTCTGATTATGGACCTATATAGCTTGAACATAGCCGCTCACTCAGTATCTCGTTTTTACTCATTGCCTTTCCCCCATTCCAACATCAAATGGCGTAAGATTATGTCATTGACGAATCCTGGAGCCCGGAGCCTTCTAAAGTTCGGACCTTGGTGTCACTCGGGCCGCGGCACCTTGGTAAGGATGATACAACTCGCAACTGGGCAAAGTTTGCAGTGAGCAGATAAACTCCTATGTGATTGACCATAGTGCCAGGCTAACAGTCGCCTACGTTGATCCGCACCTTGGTGATCAAGTGTTATTACATGGTCATCGATCATCAAATATAGACTTCCGTCCGTCGTCGATTATGGACTCAAGCACGCCCTACATTCGCAATTGTTCCAAACTCCACACCCTAGGTCCTCAGGATTTTTTTATTTGCATCAGACCCGCGGACACAATCAAGAGGGGGGAGAAATGCACGAGACTAGCATAAATGGAATTTGGTGCTATTAGTATAGAGATCAGTTCGGTGTTTGCTTTCCACTGGACGACAGTGTCGAATACTCCAGTTACTTGTAATAAACCGTACACTAGATAGTGAGTATAGGGTAGATATAAAGAGGATAAACCTAGAATAAGTTATATAGGTTTAGTAAATAAGACAATAAATATTAATTAATAATATAAATAGTATACAAAATATTATTAGTAAGTAAAAGTTAAATATATGTCTCTATTTTAATTTTATAATGAATAATTAGTAACTATTATAAACTAATATATAAGATCTATTAATATATACTTTTAAATAAATATTTAATATTTATAATAACAATAAAATTATATAATAAATTATATACTGTAGGTTATTATTAAAACTATAAGAATTAGGTTATAATACAAATATAAAATATAAAATATATTATAAAAAATAAAAAAATATATTTTATATTGCAGTTAATAAACTATATAAATATCAATTGTATAATATAAATTTAATATAATACTTATGTATAATAGGAAAGTAGTCAGGTAGGGGTGTAAAGGTGTATTGTACTTTTACTTGAAGATCTAGTAACAGGAAATGCCTCAGAACCGGCCTATACCTTTTTATTTTACAATTTTTATTAACTATTAACTATTAATTATAGTTTTATTTTCTTAATATTTATTTTAATACCATTGTATCCTTTTTGCGAGTAATAGTATCAATTAGTACTTGATCTCGCTCCTGTTCCAAAGCATTTATATCAGAATTAGCCATCATCTCTTGTACACTCTTATTCAGCTTCTGGATATTCTCGTCGGTAAAGGAAAACTTGTGTGAATCCATATCAGCTGTCCAGTCCACCACTGCCGGAGCCAGGTGAGTTAATAAATGTTGAAATCCCTCCTTTCCACCTCCTCCACCCAAGACATTCGTCATAAAAGGACCGGTAAAAGCCCAGCGAAGCCCCACACCAGTTGTAACACAGGCATCTGCCAAGAAAAGAGTGTTGAATAAAAAAGTCTTAATATCTCAAAGGGGTAGTAAAAACTCACCACAGTCTTCGGCTGAGATGATGCCTCTCTGGACCAAGCTGTATGCTTCATTTGCCAATGCTGCCTGTAGTCGATTTGCAACGAAACCCGGACATTCCTGACGGATCAAAACCGGGCTTTTGCCCATTGCCTGATAAAAGTTCATGGCCGCTTCAGTGATGGACTTTAATGTTCCAGGATGTGGAACCACCTCCACCAGAGGCATCTGCGCTCAGTTACATGTTAGGCAATAGATTGATATAACAATTTTTGGGACAGTACCAAATGGGGAGGATTGAATGGATGGCCAATAAGGATCCGCTCTGGGTTCGCACAATCGACAATAAACTTCGAAGAGGGAATGCCTGAGGAGGAGGAAGCAATGACGATATCACTGCGTGTCTTGCTGTCTAACGTGGCGAGGAGTTTACGTTTCAATTCGAGTTTCTCTGGTGCATTCTGCGATATTATGAATCAATTTCGTTTGATGCAAATAAAGAACGAACCATGTACCTCCTGAATAAAGTCCACCTCGTGACAATACTCGTCCAAACTTCCTCCCACGAATGTATAATTGGAAATTGATGCATTCTCATGGAGACCGAGGCGTTTGAGCATAGGCCAAGATCTTTTCAAGTATGCCAGAAGATTGTCTTTCGCACCAGGGGCAGGATCGGAAACTAAAACGCGGAGACCCTGTGCGAGAAACAGAGCCGTCCAGCTGGCCCCGATAACCCCAGTACCGACGACTCCAATAGTTTTGATTGAATGAGTCATAATGATTGCAAGGCGATCAAATTTGTGGTAACTAAACGAAGACCGTTGAAAATTTTGGTCAGAGGAGAAAAAGATGTGGCTCTTTATACCTAGACCGGCTGTTCTCGGTGGTATTGCGTGACGCGGAACATCCATCGGACTGTAAGCCATCTCAATCTAGACTTTTCATTTTCATACCAATACTCGGTAAAACAACTTAAATTAGCTGGCGTTATGCAAGCCTAATCCATGACGGACTCCTTGCGAAAAAACAAAAAACTTTCTTTGCTCACGCAGAACGATCAGCTGCAAAAAGGTCGGGGAGATTCTTCACGTTTATTTCTTTCTCTATTCACGCTTTTTTGGCCGCGCCGGAAGGCTAGACCTCTAGCCTACGGACTTTGGCGTAGTTTCAAGCATTTCTCCGTATGGTTGAACGGCAGTTTTATGGGTCGCCCGATGTCTTCCAAAAATTGGGCTGAAAATAGACCATCTCCAAGGGCATTGGGCTAGGTTGAAAGAGATTGTGTAAGATTGATGTCTTTCTCTCATCAGGTGGCACTAAGGTTCACTGCGGTTCCGAGAAACCAGGCGGGGTTTCCTCCGGTCTGATTCGTTTAAATTGTTGCCCACTCAAGTCACTAGCTCGATAATCTTTCATTTACTATTGGGAAAAGCACTTATAGGGTGATTTAGAGTAATGCGAAGGAATTAAGCTCAGGAAGGATCAAGAAATATATATTGGGAAAACTTTGGTCTATTCAGCTACCTATATTATCTTTAATACTATTCTTATAAAGAATCAAATTCGTGTAAGCATATATATCTCACAAACAAAAACCCCTATACAGTACAGTGTGTTGAAATAGAAGTGAATATAGTCAACGGTTATTCCTTGCTAATTTACATTATCCGTTATTGGCAATTGCTCTATGACATCAAGACTTGTCGGAAGATTGGCGGATCTTTCGGATTCTATGTGTAGGCGTTGCGCGGTTGCAAATCTCCGCAATATATTCGAAGATAAATAAGACCCAATACCTTTGTTCTCAGCATTAATTAATAGTGTTGGAAAATAAATTTCGACGTCGCACTCAACTGTTCATATTGCATTGACGACATCATGGGCGGAACTGCAAGACGCAACGAGGGGGTTTATGGTCCCGGTAGTTTTACCGACACTTCATTTGTTCCAGTTCCTTTGGAGTGTAAACGTCTCCTCAAGCATCTCGCCTTGAACACACCTGGATTCACAAACGATGTGAATGTCCTCGATGGGGTGACATTTGAAGGCGAGGATCTACCTGTCATTCCTGGTCCTATCAAGTCACAGGCAATGACAACCGTTTTGCATGCCATGGTTGGAATTGTTGGGCAAGAAATTCTGGAGTTAAGAGAAATCCCTCGGTCGCCAATTACTGTCAACACAACCCAAGCATCAATGTACTGCGCAACACCAGCTCTGGTGTCAGTTGATGGAATCGACGGAATTGAAGTATTGAAAAAGTAAGTCAGGTCTCCTGCGCTTGGGCAAATGTACGCATTGCTTGTCTTGTAGCATTGATGGTGCTATCTGTACCTGGCGGCGTATTAATACTGACCTCGCTTACCGTAGTCCCCATTTACCCAAGTTCACAGATGGACAACTCGACGATGCTTTGAAAATTGTAGGTTATATCACTTTATGGGATCTTTTATGCAGATTCTTACGCCGCTCCAGCGCACCACATCGATTTATCCCACTAGTAATCCGAAGCGGTGGTACCAGCTTCACGGATCAACCCTGGCTGACCCTGTTATGAGCGCACTGGGCATTAAGTCCTCGCAGAAGATTACTTCCTACAACGAGGCATATGAACTAATCAAGCAGAAAACTTTAAAATTATCTCCTTACGATCTAGATATGATGATGCTGGAGAAAGGTCTCTGTGGCTCAATCTGCTACACCCCCCAAGAATGGCGGGATACGAAAATGGGCAAGGATCTCGCCCGGTATCCTCTGATCAATTACAAAAAAATGGCCCATGCATCACCCACTCCGCCTGTACCATTTTCGAGAGATCTTTCAGATAAAAGACCCCTCGCAGGCGTAAAGGTCCTTGAGTTAGCCCGCATCATCGCCGCCCCGGCCAGCGGAATGATCTTGGCATCTCTGGGTGCCGAAGTCGTCCGTGTTCAGGCTAGGCATAAGATGGACTTTACTGTAAGTGAAGATTCTGTTGAGACAAATAGTCGCTCTTGCTAAAGTTGCTTCAGCCTGCCCAGCTGACACTGATGGCTGGTAAATCCTCATACGATCTAAACTTAGATGATCCAAGTGATTCCGATCGGCTTTGGCAGCTAGTGAAAGACGCCGACGTCATTCTCCAGGGATATCGACTGAGGTCCCTTGAGCATCGCGGCTTCGGTCTTGATGCGGTCCTTGAGATGGCCAGTGCACGCGGGAAGGGAATTATTTACCTCGATGAAAATTGCTATGGCTTGGAAGGATACATGGCGGAACGTCCAGGATGGCAGCAAATCGGAGACGCTGCCTCTGGATGCAGCTATGTCATGGGCAAAGCTTATGGGCTGCCCGAGGGCCAGTCCGTTCTTCCTAGTCTTCCAATTGCTGACATGTCGACCGGTGTTGTTGCGGCCCTGGAAATCATGATGATGCTGCGCGAGCGCGCTAAAGATGGCGGTTCGTGGCATGGAAATGCCGCGTTGACTGCCTTTCAGGCCGTATCTCTGGAAGAATGGGTGGGCTTATATCAGCCAGAAGTCGTTGCGGAAATCCAGGAAAAGTTCAAGTTCAAGCCGATGACAAGCGATCTTCACGTCATTGAGCTTTACTATCTCATCGCAGATGCGTGGAAGGCAAATTCAGACCTGATACGCAATGAAAAATACTATACACACTTCTATGATAGTGTGTACGGGAAGGATCTGAGGACCCTGGCACCGGTAATTCGCTATGGAGATCAAGAAAGCTCTCCAAGATGGACGGGGCCCCCTGTCCCATTCTGCCAGAGTCGTGATGCACGCTGGGCAAGGTAACTTAACTTTAAAAGTTGATGTTCTTCGGGATACGAGTAAAAGTGTTCAACAAAAAATGTGACAAATAAAATGCGCCACAAGCATTTTGTTCCCTGCTAGTCATCGGCTAGGCCTGCCTCTCTGTGTGAATGACGCTCAATGTGTCTGACGTATTGGTTTTGTGTTTCTGATTTTTTCCCCTTCCTCTGGAAACCTCCCTGCGCTATTTTTTAAGACAGATCAAAATACACTCTTGTGCGATACACCGTCCAATGAACAGTCAACAGTAGCAAACTTTCATCCATGCCCAGCAATGCAGGTGATAATGAACTTAGAAAACAATGAACATATTTGTCGTGTTATTGGTATTTTTTTTTAAGGGAGGGTGGCCTACAAAACGAGGTATCCGACTATCTACACGTTTGGCTTGTAAAACCCGGTGGAAGCTGTGCAATCCAGCGATAAACAGGCCTTTGTCTCCATCCTGACAATTTTATAACACAGTTATACCGATCTGCTATAGAAGGTTCACGTTATACGATGGAGATTTCACCGAATCTTTTATTTGGCCCTCTAACACAATCAAATCTTGACGCAGGCATCGCATATGCATTCTTGATTTGTGAAAATAAAGTTTTTTAGTGGCGCAGTTTGATTAAATGTTGAACATATAATAATATGTAAAATATACAAAGATACATGAAGACAGACGGAAGGAAGAACGATTTGCGAGCAACTAGATGAGGGAGTCTATGAGGTTATTGATGAGGTGTAAAAAGCGTAATGCCGGGTAAGTACCTTGTCTTAGAATGGAAAAAATAGACTCTAGAAGTTGCTCAGTATAAAGGGAATCATTCATGCCAACGCCGGACGGGCATCCAGTCTTTCTAATATTCCCATCTGGACGCCATGAAGCTGAGGTTGGTTACGTGTTAGAATTGACGCAGGTTATGTCAGCCATATATGGAGCCAAAATGGTTCCTATTGCCGAGCCAACAGTAGTCCAAATGAGCCCAGTGACACTGACACCGACTAGAGGGTCGCTTAATTTTCTGATAGAGCTGGTAGAGGGGTCCACTGCGTAGGCACAGTGTACGACTAGATAACATTTGATGAAAGTATGGGCCTGAGTTCGCATGGAGCAAACTCTAGAGCCATAGTGTGATAGATCATTGCACTCGGGCCGCGGAGTTATGCATTTATAGTTGCGCGGGTTCGAGGCTGCTGCACCTCGGATGTCCCCTTCAGTGCCATCAAGTAACCAAAATCAAATGCTAGATAAAACATTATTGTATACGATTCAGAAATTCGGCCCGGGAATTTCCGTTGAGATATTTCAATTGATACCCTGAGATAGGTCTCTATATAACTATATAATCTGTAGGGGGATTGACTCTGTGATTCAAAATGGTCTCCTTGAACCCACACCTTGGCGGATTGACACTAATAGCTAGTCAAACACGATGTTCCTCAGTAATATGCGCTGCACGCCACTTGCAAGATCCCTCAGAAGCCATGCCGTCCGCGGAGGTCCTGTCTTGCTCATGGGCAATAGAGCGATTGTCGTCCATACTATGCTCACAAGCGGTGGTCAAAACAGCACGCGGCAGAAGTCCTCCGTCTCTTGCTCACCGAATCAGTCTAATACTTGCACCAGTTTAGTGCCAGCTGCGACTGCATGGGAGCACCCGGTGTATGTCTCCCAGCTAGAAACCGTGAGATGAATAAGGAGGGGCTAACATTCCTAGGTACTCGGATAAGCAAGTACGTGCGATAACCATTGCCCACCGGGATGTACAAGACTGGACAGACAAAGTGGCCTTGAACAGTGTTCGACTTTTGCGTTGGGGTATGGATTTCGCTACGGGTTACAAGCACCCTACTGAAGAGCAGGTCCGAAAGAATCCCCATAAATTTGTCATGACGGAAGAGAAATGGCTCACACGTTTCATTTTCCTCGAGAGTGTTGCTGGGGTCCCGGGGATGGTGGGAGGCATGCTTCGCCATTTACGGAGCCTTCGTAAAATGAAACGAGATAACGGTTGGTATGTGTCCTTGATGAGCAGTTCTTTCTAGCGGCCAGGTGAACAGTGAACAGAACTTGTTATTCATTTGCAACCAATAGTCAAACAATGCGTTCACCTATTTGCTGACGTTGTTTTACCCAATCCAGGATCGAGACACTGCTAGAAGAGGCTCACAATGAGCGCATGCATCTTCTTACGTTCCTCAAACTCGCGAAACCTGGATGGTTCATGCGTTTGATGGTAATTGGGGCACAAGGCGTATTTTTCAACGGGTTTTTCTTGGCCTACTTGATTTCTCCACGAATCTGTCATCGTTTTGTGGGTTATCTAGAGGAAGAGGCGGTTGTAACGTATACACGTGCGATTCAAGATCTCGAAAATGGTAAACTTCCGGAATGGCAAAAGCTTCAATCGCCGGAAATTGCAATCAAATACTGGAAAATGCCGGAAGGCCGACGCAGTATGCGAGATCTCCTTCTATACGTTCGTGCTGATGAAGCCAAGCACAGGGAAGTAAACCATACATTTGGAAACCTAGTTCCAGAAGAAGACCCAAACCCCTTTGCTGGAAGGTGTTTGGATACATCTAGGCTTCAACCTTCTAAGGGGCTGATGAATCTGAAGCCAATTGGCTGGGAGAGGAAAGATGTTCTTTAAGAGAATTCGGTGTACCTTTTTGTCAACGTGGCTTCGATCCACGCAGGCTAATCAGTTTTGAAAATAAGGCCTCCTTCTTTCACCATAGTCTTAGCATCATAGAATTTAGTATATACATTGTTCAAACAAGCCCACTTGACTTAATGCGCCGTATATTGATTCCTAAAATAGGGAAACCATGACAGGCACTGCCTTTTTCCTATGGATGAAACACATGTTATACCGCCTGTTGGCATCACCATCCGTAGAGTATCCATCAGTATGCACATAAAGATTCTTGTATTTGGCACAGATTTGATACTAAGAAGCAGAATAAACATAACTTTACGGAAACAGCAATGGAATATTAATATGTACCAGTGAAACATGGATGAATTGAGAGCCCAGCAAGATAAAGTGAGACAGAAACCATCAAGCTACTTTGGCGACTTGACGTCAAACAGTGTGACCATGTAGCGCATGCCACCTTTGAACAACCATATCCTGCTCCTCGGGCGATGCCGTACACATTTCCTCAATGCCCTGCGTAATGCGTGACCAAATGATTTCTTTGGATTTGCTTTTCGAAAGAGACCTGCGTACGTGTTTGTGCAACCCATCCAGTGGATAACCTGCTAATCCAAACAGCCCTGAACGACATCCTTTTAGCGTGCGTTCAATTAGGGGGGCATGGTCTTACCTGCGGTGGGCTTGAAAATGACGCCTCCCAGCCCTTTTCCAAACCCCTTGAGCATCCCTTTGCCTCCGCCTTTTTGAAATCCCAGGGAAGGCTGCGTCATCAGCCCCGATATCCCATGATAGAGGCCTTGATACATTTCCTAATCCAAGTTGGAATGTTTGATTCTGGAAAGAATTCGTATGTGGTTGCTTACCTTTCCGGCTGCTCTGAATCCACTCTTGATCCCAATGACTTTTGGAATTGAGTGAACAGTATCATCATGGTACAATCTCGGTGCGTTGTGAAACCCCCTTGACAGGCTTAGTGCCAAATCAGTTGGGAGCACGAGAACAAAGTTCAGAGCATATTTTGCTGATTTGATGGCGTGATATCGTGTTTCGGATAACGCGTGTTTTGCTCGGCCGACACCTTTGTTGTAAGTTATTCTTTGTCCCTCTTCCATCGCAAGGTTGCCCTTGCCGTGAGTAGAGCCGATAGAATGGACTTCGTCGCCTTCCACTGGGACTATACCAGCAGTGTCACGAATTCTTTGGCCTGCTTCAAGACCATCTATCGCATTACCACGTAGATCGCCCTGGGTCTGAGGGTGAACGGCGGACTCGTCATGCTGTGGTTTTGCTTTCTGCTTTTGATTGGATAGACATTCCGCGAAATGAGCCATGGCCCATTCCCTGCCTCTATAGTCTTTTTGTAGGGTCGTGGATTGTGATCCAGGAAATAGACCGACAACCTGTCCCGGGATACGCGCAACACCTACGACCAGGTCTGTTATCAGACCATACAATACTTCTGCGCTTGCCGAAAGAGGACCCCTGGGGTTGCGGTTGGTATCATATTCCTGGACTCGATATCTATAGCTGTTAGAATAAACGCAACGCGCAATGTGCTTGGGAGTCGTACAGTAGAACATCCCGTGGCCTGATGTGACCCGTGTGCACTAATACTGACGCTGCAAATGCGCTTAGCTTGATATGTGAATGCCGAAGCCACCACACTGCCGGCCGATCGGGGCAAATAGAGCAGCGCAATTTTTCAACGTCTAGGTGCTGGTGAAAGCTTTGGACAGCTTTCTTCACTCCCTGTTCGGCGCGCATCATCTCTCCTATTTTTCCGGCGGAACCGCGGGTCTGCTCCCCCAAAGCCTCGTGGATCGCCGCCGCTAAGTTTTCAGCGGTCAGTTCCTTGAAAGGAATCGGTAGTGGGCCGGCACCTGCCCGAGCCACGATAGAGCCCCAGAATGGTTGATCGCCAAAGAAAGGGACGATGACAGTTGGGCGGCCCATAAGAAGACCGGCCGCTGTCGTGCCCGCACCGCCATGGTGCACAACGCATGAAACATGGCGAAAGAGCCAATCATGAGGACAGGAATCTAGGAAAAAGACATCATCAGGAATTTCATCTGCTCTGCGCCCCAGGTTACTCCAGCCCTTTGATATAAGTGCACGGCAACCCGTCTGATGAACAGCATCGAGTAGGGTCTTAGTCAACCTTTCGGGATTGTCAACAACAATAGATCCAAATCCGATGTATATTGGAGGCTCTCCTGCCTTCAAAAAATCATCGAGCTCTTTTGTGGGCTTGTACTTTGATTCAGTTGACAGGAATTGGAACCCACAAACGTCGATGTGACTGGGCCAATCTTCTGGCTTGGGAAGCAGAGAAGGCGACCTTTTCAAATTAGCTTCAGATTTATATAGGCCTGGTCCACAGTCAACCTACCAGAGGTAAGTGTATGGGATTTGTAAACGATGCACCATGCTAGGCGCACGAATAGCGTCCAACGGATCAAGGCCTAACTCTTTTTTCCGAAAATGGTTGATCAGGTCCCCAAGCCCTTCCCACATCATGACTTCTACTACGCCATAGGATGCAAAATTTGCCACAGAGGGCTTGGTGTTTTGCGAGCGAATATTTGCCAGAGGGTGCGGGAAGGCTTGAGTTGGAGACCAAGGCATGCTGTGATCCAAATGATGAGTTACATTCAGGCGAAACCAGCAAACATTCGACTTACGTAAACATCATATTCAGAGGAACACCCAACTTTTCCGCGCAGCTCAAATGCACGAAGCCTGGTGGGTTCGCGATGATAACATCAGCGACAAAAGGTCGCGCACAATGGTCAACGGCGCCACCATCCGCATGTTCGGAAATGTGGTGCATTGCCTGTCCATCTCCTGCCTCATAGCAAGAACGCCAGCAGCCAGAAAAGATGGCTTTCATTTCCCGCCGACGTTTTTGTATGCCGCCGCTGCGGATGGTGCGTATTCCTGGCAGCAAGCCAGGGTTTTGTACCATGAATGCCATTAATTCTTCTGGGTTACCGCCAATGTTAAAGAATTCAAGACCCATGTTCTGTACATCTTGGCGGAAGGACAGATGGGTTGCAAGTCGAACTCGATGGCCATGTTTCTGTAACTCCTGGCCAAGAGCGACGAAAGGCTGGACATCGCCGCGCGATCCGACGACCTGTATCACAATGTTCAGGTTCAGCGGAAATTGCAAATTATCTTCATTGAAATTATCAGGTTCCAGCCTGCTTTCTGTGGCTTGCGGCGATGACTGTTCGACGTGTTTCATCAAAGTGGTAAGCCAGGGTTTTTGGGATCGAAAGTTGATGTCCAGCCGCCCGTTTTCTAGACTCATGAGCTCGTGAAAGCGGAAATTAAATTAAAAAGTCATGATGTACCTTTGACGCAAACATCTGTATTGAGACCTTCTTCTCGGACGGTTGTAATATTCACATTGGACGGGGCTCCGGTGGGCAGCTGTTCCCCTTGCCAATCTTCTGCTAAGATGTTACTTTGCCGAACGGCTTCCAATGCCGCCATGACCAGCAATCTGAATATACGTGGCGGGCTAGAATTCCTTAGAGATCCAGAAGCAGATTAACGATAGTAAGGTTGAGATCAAACTCGATAAAACATACAGCATCGTTTAGTCATTTATAACACCTCTAATAATACATTCCCAAAAGGGTCCGAGGAGTCTCCGGCTCCACTCTGCCATCAAAAGCCGAGGGTCTCAATCCCACAACCAAGTACTAAAACAAACCCAAGAATTAGTCACGGAAGCTGCGGAACCTTAAGCATTAGTTAGGGCGGTTCTATATGTTGTAGGAAAGCGCCCAGATGACATCACTAAGATGGTTACCCTACTGATATTTCCTCGATCCATCATTACACAGTTTGAGAAACTCAAGAAGTTTTATTGCATTATCAAGATATCTATTTCAACGCCCACATCTGCCCTTGCTCGTCGCAAAATTCTCGTTTCGGAAGCAAACAGCAGGGCTGGAGGAGTCTCATTGTTCCTGGGAGTCGGATATCACCAACTGGGGCCTCCTTAAACATTAAGGACATAAAGGCTATCTGGAATCTATAAAATAATTGAAGACTTAGGCTGGTAGATATAAGCAACATGTCTAGTCACTTGCCACGCTTAGACATAGAACATTTTTTCTCCATATACCTATATTAAAAATTCACCAAGTACCGCTTAAACAACCAAGTATATTTAAGTATTTTCCAGAAACTACAATGTCTAGTATCTTCATCAATACTCTATGCTCTTAAAATTGTTTATGTAAATTTTTGTACACCTAGCAAGAAGTCAAATACTAGAAGTTTACAGTAGACATTGGTTGAGCGATAGTAAATATAGGCACGGTGCATCCGATATCTAGCCAGTCGTGTTTGGTACATACAGGTATCTAAAAACGTGGGGCTTGCAGTGGGAAGTTTAACTACAAGTACTAAATGCAGGGCTTTCCACTATATTATAGCACTTATCCGCTACAATACAGCGCTTATCAACTACATTACAACACTTGTCTGCTATAATACAGCGTTTATTCGCTATAACATACTACATGTTCACTAAAGTACCTACTTAGCACTAATTACTTATCACTTAGGATCGATGAGTTGAAACGCGATCACAATTGACAGAGTCATGGCAATGGTTTTCAGCAGAAATTCTGCACTGATTATCTTTTTTCTCTCGCAAGTATGTCTTCCATTATAGGAATTAGAAGTTTGGGCATTGGCTACTTCCTCACAACTGCTGATCGTGTGGGTCTAGTGTCAACATTCTGTGTAGGCAGGGTCCCATTTTCCACCCGCTTCTTAGCACTGCCTCCTCCGAGAAACACAGGTCTGTACATATTTAGTATCTATCTTGCTTGGCAGTTTTGGTTTAATTTAGTTTAGTTTAGTTTACGCCATGTGGCCTAGCTAATAGCTTCGCTGTGCCGGCGTCCCGTAGGGCATAAGGCGCTCAGTCAACACACTACCATATAGATTTACAGTGCTGAGACTCAGAGTAGAAGTTTTGCTGCTCAGAGCAGCTTCGAACTCATACAAATAAATGTTCATCCATTCCCAAATTCGGGGTTCCCACTCAGATTTCTTATCCTCCTTCCTATCGCTGCCGCAATTAAAGCGCTAGGAACCACTGATTTAGCCGTAAGTGAAGATAGCAGTTGCGCAAAAAGGAGAGCTAGAGTAAGAACACACAAGCTTGTGTATAATGGGTGTGGGATACCCTATATTAATTTATATTCTTGGTAAGTTAATCGTCACAATATACTTGCACAATTAAGAGTAATATGAATAATAGTCGTTGCAACTTCCTTTTGAATGAAGGGGAAGATTATCCGATATCCAAACAGACATATTTAATATTTAAAGAGTAGAAATACAATATTTTACATGCATTATTGCTGTATAATAGAGGATAAGTGCTGTATTGTAATCGTTAGAGGGATAAAACTTCCCTCCACAAGCGTGATTTTTCGGATACCAAATATGCCTGCTTGGATATAGGATAGCCGTCCCACCTTAAATAGCTTTGCTATTTATTTTAAATACTAGTACTTCTTTGGTAGGTCACAGCGAGATTTTTAAAATTTACATCTGATAAGATTAAACAACTCGCGGCATCTTATCAGATCCGGAGACTTTGTGTAGTAACTCGGACCTCCGCGACATCGCCGAGTGACCGGGACCTGCCTCTCCGGGCCTTCGGCGCGTGAACGCATGAGTCACATTATAGGCTATGGGCTTGCCGCGAAATTCGCGTAAGTTTTCCACTCTGGTCAGTATATCGTTGACTTACTTCCTGGGGGTTTTGATGCAACATTGCGTGCTAGAGAGTGAGGTTGGTGGGCTACCGGATCGTCGCTACTGGGGATTAACATGCACTAGTCTCAGAGAACGAGACCAACAGGGACGAATCGAGTTTAAAAAAGAGAACCCTTCCCCAATGGATCATTCTTCTGGCATTGGTGGCATCTGTTACCTGAATTTCAGTTGTGTCTAGTCGCAACCATGATTTTTCAAGGAGAAAAAAGGGCAACAGATGTCGAAACAGGTGCTCAAGTCACGGATGGTCAACAAAATTTGACGGAGCCCAGATTGCCGGGCGAAGAGGTTAGTCAACCTCAACGACATCATTTCTCTCGTCATCTAATATTCCTAGGTAACCTGGGACAGCTCCGACGACCCGGAGAATCCCTACAATTGGTCCTTATCTCGCAAGGTCTCTGTTGCCCTCGTCTACTCGACAAGTCAACTCGTGACAACCATGTCAGCCAGTATGGTTGCGCCAGCCATGGACCAAATCCTGAAAGATCTTCATATGAGTCCGTCTGCTGGCCAGGTTGCCTTCGGTGTCTTCTTCCTCGGGTTAGGTTTCACACCATTTCTAGTCGCCCCCCTTGCCGAAATGTATGGGCGGAAGCCGATATGGCTAATTGGAAACCTTTGGTATATTGTTTGGAATTCTCTTTGTCCCATCGGATGCTCTGCGGCCTTGATGATCATTGGGAGATTTATGAGCGCGTCTGGAGCTTGTGTTGGAGTTACCGTATGTGTACAACGTCGTCCGGGCACAGACATAACAACTAGCTAACTAGCAAATAGCTAACCGGGCCAGTCCTCGCTGACATGTTCCCTGCGAAAGACCGTGGCAAGTCTTTAGCGATCGCTGGACTGCTACCCTATCTTGGTCCTGCGCTTGGTCCGATCATCGGTGGTTTGGCTGCAGAGCGTCTGTGGTGGCCGTGGTTGTTCTGGATCCTCTCGGCATTTGATGCTCTCGCTCTTGTGCTAGGCTTCTTCATCATCCAAGAATCCTATACACCGGTACTGCTGCGACGCAAGGCCGAATTCATCGCAGCGCAAACAGTTCATACTGGTGCACTAAAGAAGTCCTTGACTGCTCGCTTACTCATCTTTTATCAAGATTTGTCGTCTCGTATAGGTCCAGCTATGAAGCGCCCAATTCGTCTCCTAACACACCGACCCATCATCCAACTCATCGCTCTCGCAATGGCCATGGATTTTGGCATATATACCCTTATATTGTCGACCTTCGCTTCGCTTTGGATTAAGCAATACCGCCAAAACGAGACCGACGCTAGTTTGCACTACATCGCCATCGCTCTTGGTGCATTTGTTTGCGCACAAGCCGGCGGCCGTTTAATGGATCTGATGTGGCACAGAATGAAGTCAGCGAGACCAGATCGCGAGCCCACGCCCGAATGGCGAGTTCCATATATTCTTGTAGGGCTAATACCATGCGTTGCGGGAACATTCTGGTATGCGTGGTCAGCGGAAAAGTGCGTGCACTGGGCTGTCGTCGATGTGGGTGTTTTCTTCTTCACAGCAGGCAACTTTATGTTCTCACAGGGTTTATTGGCCTACAACTTTGACGAGTTCACTAGCACGAGGGCTGCGAGTGCTAGTGCGGCCACTCGTCTTGGGACGTATCTGCTAGGTTTTGTGTTTCCCATCTTTGCACCAGAGCTGTATGAAAAGCTGGGTTATGGTTGGGGAAACAGTCTTCTTGGTTTCTTGTACGGCATCATAGGCATGGGCATTATTGTGGTTTTGTGGATTTGGGGCGAGAAAATCAGAGCTATGGGGAGGACAGCAGAGGATAGCAAGGAAAGGTTATTGTAAGTGTTACATCCCAAAGCATAGGGTCGCCACACTTGTTAGGGGCTCTGGTAGACGGGAGTCGAACGGTATTAGAGCAGAGGGGCAAGAATTTCGACAATAGTCATAATGTCTGCACCAAAGAACATAAAGCACAGCGCTCATCAATATAACTTATTAGCAATTATACACCCTAGAGTGAATGCAATTGTGGCCATGATCAAGGGCATTGAGAATCCGTTTGTTACATTCTAGTCAAGTAAATACCCAGACGGCGAAAGCATCTTCCCAGCCCAAAGCCTTCGTTATTCTTTCCATACATCCTCGAATGTATATCTTAAGAACGATGAGTATTGTTGGAAAAATGGAAAAGGTCAAAACGATGGCAATCATGTCCACGGCAAGCTGTTCAACCTTTATAGGAGGCTGAGCGTAGGCTTGTTGTCGGAGCGGCGCACCCTGCTCAACAGTTGTGAAATTGGGCGTACCTCCGGCCTTTACAGACATTATGGTCACGAAAACCGGGAGAAGGTGTCAGAATGAGCGATAACAATAATGCACAAAGCAGGCACAAGCTCTTTTTGAGAGTCAAGTCTGTCTCCGCAATTTGCTGTATGGACTATTACGAAATACAAGTACGCAGCTTTTCTCTAGAATAACAAGGATATCTCCTGGAGCTAACTTGAGTGCTAACATGCCCGATTCTTAGACAAAGAATCACATTTGACACACTCCCGACTACTACTATTTCACCCAAGCCAACTCGCAAAAGAGATTTGTTAACCAGCTGCCGGACCATGGTATTTTAAAGAAGAGAGGAAAAAAAGTCAATAGTTGCTCTTTGTATGTACTACTCACCAGCATTTTCTACTCGCTATATTATGAGGTTGTTTACTGATTAATTAGTTGCCTATGCGCTATAGACTAATGAGGCCCTGCAAGCGGACTCCCTCCTAGCCTCAGTTTCGAGGGTCTTTTCTGGTCAGCTGACCGACCCTTTATTTATGGTACTTACCCTATTCACTATTCTGTGCTAAGGATACTTACTTCAAACACTAGCTAGTTGAAGGGTTTACATGCTATACTTATTGTAAGGTGCTGAACTTTTGGCAAGGCAAAGTTTCTAACGAATCCTCTGGGGGTTAGGTATCCCTCCGGCATTAGTACAAATATAAGCTGCAATTGCTGTATAATTACACTAGAATATATTAACTAACTTTAAAGTATATATTTATTTTAAAAACGTAAACACTTGTGTATTAATAAGAACCGTAAGCCTGGTCTATATGCAATAATACATTCTTGTTATTTTTAAATATTATTTTTTAAGTTTTAAAGTAATATACTGTAATTTATTTATAGACTCATAGTTACTTATTAATATTTAGTTTTAGCTTAGTATAGTATAGATTAATTAATTGCATAATAATTTCATAAGTGCTTGTTTTAATTTAGTTTAAATTTATTTACTAAATTATACTATAGCTTTTGTATATACACTAATACAGTATATATTTCTAGGGATTTTACTATATTAAAGTAAAATATTAAATACAAATTAGAAGAATATAGCGAATAAGGTATAATAAATAATAATACTTTCTATTAATTTTTTATTAAAATTAAATATATTTATAATATCTTTTATCAAAGGTATTTTTATACTATAAATTACTGCACTGTCAGCTTTTGTAAACTTATGAGGCTTTGTTCCTCGGATTTCCAAGGTAGATTTTAAGATAGAACATACAAAGCCACGGCAACTGTTCAATATGCTTGGGAAGCTAACCGTACCAGCCAAGGTGCCGACCGATTCGGTTATCCCTTTTCGCTTCTTTGATGATACACCACTCTGGAAAGCTTTTATTTTGTATTCTATGTTTGCCTTTGACGACGTATTAGAGCCTGAGAAGCTACAAAGAAGCCTTGACACCTTGGTGAAACACGACGGCTGGCACAGACTAGGGGCACGCTTGCGAAAAAATGTAAGAGGGTGCAGAGCTACAACCCTTTGTTGACAGATACTAAACAACTGCTAGCACAAAGGGGACCTCGAATATCATGTGCCAGTACAGTTTACCACCGAGCGGCCAGGTCTTACGTACACGCACGTTGAGTACGCCACCAATGCTGCAGATCATCCACTTGCGTCGAAGTTACCCAAAGCAAGTTCGCGGCCGGCTATCGTATGCGACCCTGATGAATTCCAAGATTTAATTCGTAGTGAGGGTAGTCCAACGAGTATGGGCGATTATCTGAATCAGGATATCCCCCAATTAGGACTTTACATCATATCGTTCAAAGACAAAACACTCGTCACTCTATACTGGCCACATACACTTATGGATGCTATGGGGAAAAAGGCACTTCTCAACGCCTGGGTGTTGATACTTCAGGGTCGAGAGGACGAAGTTGTTTCTCCGCAAGGCGATGATGGCGACCCACTAGCAGATCTTGGCAAGAATCCTACAGAGCCATACGGTTTAACTAGCCAGCGGCTATCAATGGTCGGGTTAGCGCAGTACGCAATTAGGAATATTGGTGACTTCTTTCGCACGCAAGAGCATCGCATGGTCTGCATGCCAGGCTCGCTTATCGCAAGCCTTCGGGCAAAAGCCATAGAAGAGCTTGCCTCTACCGGGGTAGATCAACCCTTCCTCACCGAAAGGGATGTGCTTTGTGCGCTCTGGACACAAGTTGCCACTTCCCATCTGCAACATAATTCGCGGAGGTTAGTTGTGCTGAATAACGCTTACTCCTTGAGGGCACCTCTGGAAGCAGACTTGCTTCCCAAAAGTGCCCCTTACTTGTCGAACGCCATTGGCTTCATCCACGTCTTGTTACAAACTCAAGAGATCTTTAATAAACCTCTAAGCTATGTCGCATTTACTATTCGTAATGCAATAAAACAGCTTGGTACGCGTGCACAGGTTGAAGCCTTTATGTCTATATGGCGTGAATCCAGCACAAAACTTCCACTATTCTTCGGCGGCTCTGGAATGTACATGATTACATACTCAAACTGGAGCAAAGCAAAGCTTTACGAATTAGATTTTTCGGCAGCGATGGTCAAGCCAGGAGAGGGAAACAAAAAGCCCGGCTTCCCGACATACATACAGAATAACCAATTTGGCTTAGTGCTTCCCAATGCCTTCCCGATCATCGGCAAAGACAACGATGGAAACTATTGGCTATCTGGATACATGAAAAAAGGTCAATGGGAGAAGATAGGAAAACAACTTGCAGGTATGGCCTAGGAAAAGGCCGAGCTCTGACTGACATGACATGGAGATGGATGCAGTAGCACTTGTTTATACAATGGCCCAACTATTTACACCAATAGCTGCGTCTGAAAGGCCGAATTTCATCGAATCATCCTGTCGCTGAGATAAAGGGCATAGTAAGAAATAGCGATCATTGTTATAATTCGGATAATTGACTGGTCATGAACTACATTTCGATGAATGTAATGTCGCGGTCCCTTTCATACATTCACCTACGCCCTCTCACATTAATTGAATAGCAAACAAAAATTGTAACTCTTCGCTTGAACTTTTCGTAGTTGACGGCAATAAGGTTTGATAGAATGACGCTGAAGAAGTGTTATTTATATTAGATTTACTGCACAGGATGGTCACACACACTAATCTTTCAGCTGGTGCGAGAGGTTGAGATATGCCATGCTACCGACGTGACATGATAAGTATAGGCTAGATTGTCATAAGATAAGGAGAGAAAAAGACATAATACCTTTGCCCAGCAGCAGTCTAATATCCTCCCAATATTGGGGCCAGATTTGAGAAGGGATATAGAAAGTCGGAGGTGCGTGAGAAGCCGGACGCAAGCCAGCCGAGTTTCCGAGCTCCCTTCCGCCAATATGTTAATCTGTAGCCAATAAATTATAACTATTATCTATTGTATTTGTCTGCGTCAATCCAGGTGGCCGCCAGGATGCTCTTAGTGCATTTTGTGATAGCGTATGACCATGCCCAACATCCAGGTCCACTGTCATCGCAGGACGCGGCGCTAGTGGATCGCACTGGAAATAATTGACCCAGATGCGCTTCATGGTGGGCGTGGAGGTGATGTAGTTGCCCTCGTGCCTCTAGAGTAATGACCACATGTTAACGAGCTCTGAGATGTTGTAAGTATACATGCACCTTTTTCCAAAGTCTTACTGACTGTTATGTAATAGTGTATGAGGCTGGCTTCATATTAAAACCCATAATAGAGATTGGCTTTCTCAAGTCGCTGCCAGGATTCGCTCATGGCAATAAGGTTATTTACTAGGCGTGTTTAAGAAAACAGTCGTATGACTAGTTAAGCATGTTCCCCGCATATAATACCCCGCCCCCTAAAGTAGGTGCCTAAAAGCTCGGGGTGACTGTACATGTAATGAAAGTGCCGTCAAAGACAGTTGGCATCTCATTAATACCACTAACTGTACTATATTACAACAAGTATACACTTCATACAAAGGAAAAACAACAGTTAATAATTTTTTTCAATTTTTTTTTTTTTTACATATATATGAATATAATTATTTTACACTTGATTAAGGATTATTTTTAAATATATACTTGTATAGTTTTGGTTTTAGTTGGTAAGAATGCAAGGTATCCTTGACAAACACTTTGTTGTGTGCATTTCATATCAACTAAAGACATTGAACAGGTAAGGATGACAATCCTGCCCCCAGTTAAATGTCCTAGCAGCCGTTTTTAAACGAAGAAAATCAGAATCGGATTCCCTATTAGGTTATCGTATACAGCATACACGGGCCGATAAGCCAAAAAGGAGGATGCAAACCTGGCAGACTATCCGGCTTAGCAACTGAACCACACGCAGGAGAGAATCCGTCATAAACATGGGCACCATGTCTGAGCACCCACACCCTTTAAATGCCGCTACCATTCTGAGATGTAAACAATTCCCGTTTAAATCAAGTGGGGTTTATAACGGTACTTGCAAAGCCCAATCATACACTCAGTGATCAGTCAAACATGCGATATAAAACACCAACGCCTCTGCGTATGGCGTGGGGGGCATATCTTCAATAATACACGCGGAATCTTGTATCATTTCCAATAGATCCCATCTATGGCGCCCAGATTGCGAGTAACTGCGGTGCTCTTGGTTCTCCAATTTAGTTCTGTTCTACCCAATTCCGTCAGCGCAAAAGATGCCATATCGCCATGGAATGATACCGCGATAGGTTTCGGACCAGATGTCGGTCTCGCCGAGACCTGGAACGCCTCCTTTCCGCTATTTGAAGGCATAAAGTCTTTACCAACCAACAACAGCGGTGCGGCTGGCCGCGACGGGAGCAACACAAGCGTCGACCTCGACCGTAGAGCTACTAAGGACTTCTGGCTTAGGGTCATGCCACTAGGTGCCTCTATCACGCAGGGAATACATTCGTCGGATGGCAATGGCTACAGAAAGTGGATACGAGAGCAGCTGCGATGGCAGGGTTGGCAAGTGAACAGTGAGGGATCCATGATGCCAATTGGCGTGTATACCAAGTTACTGACTTATGCTGGCTACAGTGGTTGGATCAGGGCAAGCGGGGACAATGAAAGACAGGGTGCGAATTGACCTAGGATAAGAGGCCCTCCTCCTCCTTCGCAGCTGCTTCTACTATCATTATGGCACGAACATACTGACTTGTGCGTACAGGATCACGAAGGGCATCCTGGCTGGGTCATTACTGAAGGTGGAGGGCATAATGGCGTACAACAGGCCTGGGACGCCGCAAAGTGGATGAAGCCCAACCTAGTCCTGCTCAATGTTGGTACCAATGACTGCAGTTTCAACATTGACTTACCTGGTGCTGGTGCTCGAATGCAGTCCCTGGTTCAAAGCGTCTTCGACGCTGTACCTGGCGTCGTTGTCATCATGTCAACCCTGATACCGAGCCCTGGTATCAAGGATTGCGCTAAAGAACTGAGTGACCAGTTCCGCCAGTTGGTGCCCAAGATCCAGAATGGCAGGCTTGGTCTCGCCGACTTCAATGCCGCTATGGATCCAGCGACCATGTTCTCGGACGACCCTATCCACCCGAACGACTTTGGGTATGAGTTCATGGCCTCTGTCTTGTGGAAGGCCATATGGGAAACTTCATCTGCTCTACAGGCGCCATTGGATAACGGTCAAGATGATTCTCAACCCATTTCGACTTGTGCCAAACAGGCTGGTGTCTCGCGCGGGCCCATCATTACGCAGCAGGGTTCTGGCCATGATGACGGCACCTACGTCCACAAGTCAATTGGAAAAGGCGTCTTAGTCGATTGTAGGATCCAAAAGCCGACAGCCCAGAGCGAGTCTGCTGCTATACCTACGCATATTTTCTTTGCCCAGCTGACCAACATCAATGCTGTCGATCGCAGCGCGGCCCTGGATGACTGGGTAAGCTGTCTCTGCCCTCTGTGTTCCCGGCCCATGTTGGTCATGCTTACTAACTGCAACAGATTCGCATTTACCATAGGACCGCCAAGGATGGTAAGAACGAGTACTGGTTCCGTGAGAATCTCGGCAATGGCAATTTTGCCCCCTCGGTTATGTTGGATGTTCAGCAAAATTGCGATGGAGGACCGAGTAAGTTGTTTACCACGTCGACTTCATAGCTTGGTTTTTGCACTCCCACTAATATAACCTGCTTGTCTGTTTGCTTGTCTGCTAGATTATGCCTGGGCCGATTTTGTTCGTGGACCCTTCCCCAAATGCCGCGTCTTGAGACTGCTACCTATTATATCATCTTACTAACTGCTTTTGTCTGACTTTCCAGAATAATGATGGACTTGGTGAGATCTTCTGTTTCTTAGGACTATCCACTATAGTGGAGCTGTGCTAACCGTTGTTCTGTTTGCCTCAGCCGATTTCTGGTGTATCGGACCAGACACGAAGATAACAGTCTCCCTCAACAAGGGAACAAGACCTCCCACAGTGAGTGAGCTACTTACTAACCCTAAATTTGGCGATGCTTCTTGGAGAAGATATAGCAGCTGCTGATAAGAGATCTCTCGGCTATTAGTTCGAGAACATCGGCGTGGTCGTACCGGCGAGCGGGGACTTTGCACCATCAGACGTTCGGATTGCTGATATAGACGGCGATGGGAGGGCTGATGTTTGCTTCATCCACGATAATGGCGACATTGGGTGTTCCAGGAATGGAGGCCAGGGAAGGAACTACTATTGGCAAGGCTTCTCCACCGCCAATGGCCTGCGAGAAACTGTCTTCACTGGCAAGAACAAGGGCGATAAGAACGGTATTCGCCTCGGTATATAGCCCCATTCCCTTTCAATGCCCCTCCTTTTATCTCGGATCAAGCACTAACAACTCTTTGGTAGCCGATCTAAACGGAGAGTAGGTTGCCGTTTTATATCGTGAAGCATCCCCTCCTTGTGGGATAGTGTTACTGACTTGGGGCGAACCAGTTTCCGAGACGACTGGATGTGGGTTGGTGATCAGGGAGACGTCGATACGTGGATTAACCAGCGTGGGTCAGGCGCTGGTATTGTACGCATGGCCCTCGTTACTCCTGGACTGCATGAACTAATGAGGAGGTATAGGTGCCATACTGGTCCGCGTCTGGCATCACGCATTTGGGCATGAACACACCTGGCGTACGCGAAAAGATCAAGTTCGGCCGGATCTACGGCTCAGGTCGACTTGATTATATTTATCTCAAGGAAGAGGACAGTTACTATGACATGCTAGTCTGGGAAAATCAAGGCGCTGGGGGGACGAAACGTAAAGGTCTGGAGTGGAGTGTTATCCCCTTTCATATAGAGCGTCCTCAGTAATAACCCTAGTTCTCTTTTCTAGGCGATGGGGTTTTCTATTGCGACATGACAGGCAGCGGGAGCGATGATTATGTCTGGATCTACATGGATGGGCACGCTGACTCGACCGACTTTTTTGCGAACATCCACGCACCGCCAGAATGGGGCCATAGCATCTCCATCACGCTGTCTGTCCCAGGGCCGCGTGTGGGTATCCACTTGGCAGACTTTGACGGCGATCGACGTTGCGACGTGCTTGTGCAGGACAAAGCCACCGGAGCTTTGACCTTGTGGCATAACGATGTATGTAGAATCCGGATGAGACACTCCTTTCCCCCTTTTCAACCTTTCTCTAGCGTTCGAAGCAAGTGTTGGTGCCGGCTCACGAGACGCGGTCGTAATATAAAGGAGCAGAGTAAGTGCTAACTTATGATAAAAAAGTACGATGCAGCCGCCAAGAATCTCAAGTTCAGTAACCAGGGCGTGAAGTCGGGAAGTGCCAGCTGTACCCAGGGATGGGGCGTTGGCATCTTCGACCGCGGCATGCGGCTTGTCGATATCGAGTATGAATAACCAACACCGTACATATTGGATTTATATCTGATGAACATTCTAGTGGCGACGGTCGCGCGGATATTCTCTGCTTGGAGCCTGACGGACGGATAACAGCTTGGCTGAATACAGCAGCGGGGCTCCAAAATGTTGGCCAGGTCAAGTTCAGTGAAGGTTGGGACCGGGCCAACATCCGCTTCGCAGATGTGGAGGCTTCGGGCCGAGCCGACCTCATCCATCTTGACAAGTACACAGGTGCCGCAATATTATTCAAGAACGACGGGTACCGGCCCAATGACGTTGCCGCAAATGGGGGAAGCTCGTTCCACTGGACTAACCGCGGCGTCGTGTACTCACCAATAGACCGCGGGGAGAATATGGTATGTGATCTAATCATGTGCATATAACCCACGCTGTTCTGAACTAAGGACTCGCCCTGTAGCACTTTGTGAATTTCGGGGGCCTCGGGCGGGCGGACCTTCACCATGTTTGGCCTGAGAAGAATAATGTAAGCCGACTAAGACGCAGGATCGCCGCCATTTCCATCCAGGCATGGAGAGAAGCTGACTGAGCGATTGGCAGGCCGAGACTTTTTTCAACGAGTGCCCTGGAGGAGGCAGTGGAGGTGACGATGGCCCTATTGGTGATTTACTTTCCCTCTAAAATAGCAGTGTATTGTTCTCATTGTGCCTAACTATATGATATATATTTAGTCGATCCGGGACTCCCAGCCTTGTAAAGTAGTAATTGTTTAGGATTATGAATTTACTATATGAAATCCTATGATATCGTATTTACAGCAACAGGGTAATTAATCAAACACAGGATAGATAGTATAAGCTAAATTTCCCCAGGGATAAAGCTAGAATAGGACTTGCTGTTTATGTTGGCAGATAATTTAAGGAAGCTCTATAGGTATTGTAAATAAAAGAGGAATGGTTTATCCAGTCTCCAAGCAGGTGCATTTGCTATCCAAAAATATAACAACCTAGGCTTGAAGAAAGAAGTTCTTATACTTTTAGCGACTAAAATATAGCGCTTTTTACTATAATATAGCACCTGCCAACTACATAATAGTACAGTGTCTGAACAAAGTCTACAGCCACTCTACAATATCCCAGTTAGAGTTAATATAGTTCATAACTAATAAAGCTATTAGCGTTTATTATAAACAGTCAAAGGATTCAAAAATAATTAACTAAATATAATATATATACAAATTTGGCTTCTTATTGTATATAAGTTTCCTATTGTTATAAGTAATATTATGCTTATCAGACTTCTCTTGGATCTCTCTTGCATGGGCCTTCAACCACAACACGTCAAATGCTGCTGTACTTTGTTGGCAAGTCGGGAACGAACCTATGAACTGGCTCACAGACAGATGCATACATCCTTCAAAACAAAGCTTGTCATATCGCTATTGAGACTACAGAGCGATAACACGTTAGAGAACTATTTGATCTAGTTGGCATTGCTTCATTACCCGAAGAATGAAGCCGCTGTCGCAACTAAGCGTCATTTTGGCGTAACGAACGTGTATTGATTGCTGTCTAGTAAAGGGAACCATATTCTGTTGTATACTCCTGCAGGTATGGCTCAACTATTGATCCTACCTTCCTTCCTTATAGGGATAGCGGGCTGCAAAGCCTGGTCAAAGTGGCAGTAAAAAGAAGGTTAAAAAATAGGCCACCCGTGCTACCAATAGGCATTAAGGTGCTTGGTCGTTGCTCAAAAGTCTCCATAGTGTGTGGGCAGATAAATAAACCAATGTCTCGTTAGTGTGGAGACCAATGTAAAAACTGACATGGTTTCTCTTCAGCTCTCTCCCCAGGCCCAATAGCAAAAGAAGTCCACACAAGCGAGCTTTCCCAGGTAAACAATTTTCCCAAATATATTATCTTCATAGCCGCCTAACTTAGACAACAAATACTCAAAGACCTAATGCCTACATCTTTCTTACCTATGTAGTGAAAGATGGTCCCCAAATACTGCGTTCTTGCCAGCAATGTCGTTGCTTCCTTAAGTCTTGGAGCCTTGCTTGGATTGGGGGTTTATGTTACCAAACACACATTGGTCATCGGGGGTAGCCCTACGCCCGGCTTCAAAGTCATTGACATCGACCAGAACTCATGGAACGTTGGCTGTACTATCTTTGGGACGGCTGTGGGCATTCTGGCAACCCTGGGCTACTCACAACACGACAATTTCTTAACGCGACAAGGAATCATGTCTAATCAAGGTGTTGTCGCGCTTTACCTTAGGCCGCTGACGGTATCGAGGTCAGTGGCCCAGGTAATTCGCGGTCAGTTGATAACGACACGAATACTCCTCGCCCTACTCGCTGTTCTCTCTACCCTCTGCAGTGCTGCGACCGTGGCTATCTTCGGCGTCCACAACATAGATTTGAAATTGACCAATCCCGTCCCGTCATTTCCACTGGCATCGTATAACGACACTTTCTTTGAGACGAGCGTCGACGGATACTACCCCGTTGTGCCTCTTGATGAGATTAACTTACCGGAGCTGGAGGCGTTTCTCTACAGAGCCGCTTATATCGGGGCGGCAACTACCAACGATCCAGGCGGCTTCAATCAATTTAGCACAGCCTGGATATCGCCATCAGGTGCAATCGGAGATACTTCATATTCTAGTCTCAATACCGGCGGGATCGGGCTCAACATGACTTCTTATTTTGACTTCTCCGGCTACCCCAGCCGTTTTCACATGCCTTCCGCATACACCTTCAATGACCTTTCAGGGGTCGTCTATGGCACTCATGTCAATGTCGTCTGTGTCAATTCTACCGCCAACTACGATCTCGATTACAGCCGACTCGATGACGATGTGGCGGTTTTCAAGATTAGTAACCATCGTAATGTTAATTTTCAGATCGTTCAGGACACCAAGTCTCCCAATGATCAACTCCTCATCGGCGCCGCCGTCTCAGGCACATCAACCACAGATCCAATACTCACAATAGTAGTGCCGGTAGAACTCGGAGAAACATTCATCTGTGACTGTACCTACTCTGGGCGTGAATACATGGCTTCTATTATTGTGTCATCCCGTCTGTCACCGCTGGAAGTTGTGGCGGAGGTGAATCAGGGGCCATTTATCGGCCTTGATGTCAAGTGGCTATTAGCACGCACCGCCACGAACTTTTTACGAAAACCTGGTGGAGGTAGTCTTATCAGCGCTTGGACGTCGACATCTTGGAATAATGGTGGTGACAACAATACAGATACTGCAGCACTTTTGTCTACCATTCTGTCGCAGACTGGAGAGGCGCAACTAAGTCTTTTGAGACAGACTGCTGAGAGATCTAATACAGATACTCAGTCTTATAAGCCGCACTCCAGCTCGGTCACTATGTCTATCAGGATCACGATGATTGGAAGTGGTCAGTACGGCTGGCTTAGCCTATATGCCCTGCTTCTGGTTGGGGCATTGCTGGGGCTGACACGGACACTGTCCAGATTCGAGCCCGCTTCTCCGGATGTTCAGGATCCAGTAAAGGTCTTAGGATTAATGCTCAATAACGACACAATCAATGACAAAACCAGACTAAAGTTTGATGAAAAGATTGAAGTTCTCTGTTCAAGTCATTTATGAACAAGGAACTAGGAGAGCAGATGATGGTGGGCAGGTATATAAGACTATTAGAATATGTACGCAACAAATCAAAGCTTAGTTTGATTACCATAGAATCAAGATAGTCCTCTGGCAAGTACTAAATACCCTGCCTCCTCTGTTCCTCTATTTCGGGTTTGCGGTCCTTGGTTTTGTGATTTTGTACATGTCCTTATAAAATTAGAGTAGGATGGGTGATTAAAGCCGCCGCATGGATGTTAACCCAAACTAGCTTAATAACCCCTATACTCCTTAGCGCAGGAACTGCTGCGACGGCCGCTATCATTGGTTGCGCACTGGTAGCCTCTTCTGGCTAAGCAGCGTATGGGTTTCTTTTGTTCACGATGCAGGTGGCCATGCTTCTCCATCAATCTTAGAAGACGAACTAGGCTTATCATCACTCATCACTGTGCCTCTGCATGGCTAATCCATGTAGAAAGCCTATGCTGCGGACTTATCGCTCCCCAAAGAGTAAATTTGCATGCTACTGTGTATATGAATTTACGAATTTTGCCTTATGATGTTTTTGCTGTCCTTGCTGCCATTGTCGTTACTTTACTTGGATTCAAATACCACCCTGTATACCGATCAAGCTGCAGCGCTGTTCATCAGAATAAGTTGAAAGGGCAAGCCAGGCGCACGTTTACTTGATTGAGTTAAAGGACATAGCTCCGTCCTCGGATTCCGCATTGGCTCACTCCAGGTTGGTGGGCCCCTACGGAGATCAGCTGCCTGTGGGAAGCGCCGCCAAGAGCTTGTGCAGCTAGTCTTTTCGCGCACACCGATTAAGATCACTCTCTTCTATCGACGATCAAGTGTTTCCTACACGATACTTTCAAGACCGTGCTGTGATTGAGAGATATTTCGCCCGGAAGATCGAAGATGGCGCACGGCAACTCAAGCAATCCTATACCAGGGGCGGCTTTCGGTATTGGCTTGCCAGAAAGGGCTGCCCCCAGTCCGGGCTGAGGATATCCCATCCAATCCTAGTCCTCATTCTGCTACACCATCTACCTCTAATCCTATGTCCTCTACCTCCCTTAAAGCGCAAGATGTTATCACGGAGGAGAATAGGACCATATGTAACAATCTTTAGCCGGTAGCATACAAACTTCCGCATGGTTACTATTATAAAAGGAATTCTTGATCTTGCGTAACTCTAGAGCATTCCATTGAAGCACCAACTGTGCTACGCGATACATATCTAGTCCTCGTTAATGCTCGCTCCCTAAGGTAGTGCCTTACACTAATTCGTTTTGATAGATCTTCACGCGCCAGGATCGCCTTGTACTCTTTAAATTCTGGGTCGGTTACCCGCAGCCCCTTGAAAGTAATGCCTTTGATGTTTTGCGTGTTATGGGTGACCAATTTGGGAAAGCCTGATATGGCACAAATCGATAGTTACGAGCTCTAGTATTGATGTTGTCACTACTAAGTCATCTGGACTTACTCTCTCGAGCCTCAATACTTTGCCCATCAGGCTGTAAAAACATTCAAATCTAGGCTTGGAATAGTATAGTTCAATCGCGTTGAATTGTTCTATTGGAGGCTCCTGCAGCTGTCCGAAACTTAAGTCGCCACAGCCGCGGTAGCCCTCTAGAAGCCTCAAGAGGGGCGTCTGGCGGAAGAGTACATAGTTGAAAGTATTTTTCGTTGTCCAGCGTTATGTTTCAATATCCTTCGTGTGTTCCCCATGCTTTGTGGATTTTCTGGATGCTCGGATGGACAGCATTCATCCGCCGAGTCTCATGATCTCCTACAAAGGCTGTCTCGAGGCTGACTTAGCCCAGCAAGGGTCGAAGATTCGCGACTTTGAACCGATTGGAAGATGGATGCACCCGGATTGTAGAGGACGGTATGTGGAAGTAAATCAAAGAGGCTCTATGGAAATAGAGTGAATAGCACACGTAGAATCTTAATATGGTTTTGGCAATTGACTTGTGCACGTAACTACATTGCTGGCATCAAATCCTGCTTCCCAGATAGTGGGGCAGTGTCAACTGAGCCTCCCGGGCCAGAATATGAGATTAGGCGGGTGCAGACACAGGGTCTAGAGTTACCGAACTAACTGACCGTCATCTAAACTCATGTTCTAGTCGCATAACGCTTTAGTAGGACACTACCACCTCTTCGGCCAGAAATACTATAGTGTGTTGAATAAAAAGTGTATTAAAAATATTATTCAATCGGCTTTTAATTTTACTCCTTAAAACATTGTTTATATCATTTATTACAATGGCCAGCTAGAAAGGAGTATCCTGCAAGAAATCCGCCTGGTCCATGTCGAAGCCAAAAAGCGGATCGAAGTCAAAATTCACATCCGTAAACAGGCTATCAATTCCATTGCCAGTGGGAAAAGATTCGGGATTGATCTGCCCACATAAGTCATCGTTGTTGAATGCCGATGATGAACTGCCTATATAGGGATATAAGGGCGGAGTTTTTGTTGTTGACCCCGCCGCTGCCGCCGCTCTCACGGCGTTGATATTGCGTTGAGAGAGAGGAGACTTTGAACAAACTTTATTAAGAGCATCTTTATTCAACTGGCATCCGGCATACATTTCCAAAGCTCCACTGTCGTATGGCGAGGACGATTGACCGTCACTGTCGCGGGTACCGATAAATACGTCTCCAACATCCACATTTAGGCGCCGCATCAACCTTGCTAATATGTCCATTGAGCGCCTCGGTGCGCGAGAAACTCTTTGATGCTCGGATAGTATCTCGAGACAGGTCTGGAGACGCGTGTACGCTTCTGAGGCCGGACGCTTTTCTGCCGCTATGCGTACATGAATTGTTGCGCTCACGTAGGTTGCGTACGACACAAAATACGGAGGGGATTTCATGCACCAGTGTTTCTTGTAGCGGCGAAGCATAGTGTCAATGTTTGATGCTGCATTTTCGCAAAGGGAAGAGGCGTGATAGGTAGGTGAGCGAGTTGTAGAGGAGAGGTGACCTTCGGAGACGAAAGGACGGTGAAGCAATATGACTAACGCGTAAAACATTAATCTAATGAATGTTAGATATGAAAGAAAATCACAAGTAGATTAAGCAGATACTGATGATACTGACATTAGAGATAGAGTATGAGGAAGAGCCATCGTATCGGCCGCAGTGTTAGTATCAAAATGAATCTTCAAATGTTCCGGTGACGATTCCCGCCATTGAATCAATTGAGCATGCAAAGCCAGAGACGTTTTATATAACTCATCATTGTCTTTACGCAAGCTCTCCTCCGTATACAAATTGGCAAGGATGCGATCAGCAATGGCGCTCAACATACAGAGATGCACAAATGTCGACCCGCTGTGCGTAGGTAAATCGAGTGTTCGAGCAACTTCAGAGTATCCGACAGTATTGAAGGGCTCAAGCTCTTCATATTCGTCGAGGAAGAGCATGGGGACACTGCAGTCCATGTCACGGAGACGAGCTGGGCGACCTTGATAAATGGACTGAACCTTGTCCAGGACTGGATTAATGGATTAGACAAATCGTTCAAATAGGAGATATGGAAGTCATACCGAAGGCAGACCAGAATACTCTACGCCGTATCTCTACGTCTTCTGGTGAAAGGGCTTTTTGAAACGTAAACGTCGAGATCTCAGAATGAATGCCCAGATCGATTATCATATTCGTAGCAATACCCAAATAGTGCCATGAGAGACTCCTCTCATCACACCATGAAAACAGCGCATCCGACATGAGAAGCAGCGCCTGAATCGTCGGAATGCTACTCCTGCACAAAACTTGCGTCTCACGACCAAACAATAAATCCTCGGCCTTTTGACGGAACTGCCGGCCAGGATTGCAGTTGTCAGAGTCATCACATGTACCGCCGACCCCGGGCATATTCTCAGAAGCGTGAAAAAATATCGCGTTTAAAAGTAGAGGGGAAAAGTATGTTCCTTGGCAGGCCATGTCGCGCATGAAAGACGGCCGATAGATGACGGATCCCATGGCATGTTGGCGGTTCCAGAAGACAGAGAGGAGGCTCATGCCAAGAGACGGTTCGATGTCGACAAAACATAATTTTTTTGAGCGGAAATTAATGTGCTCAAGTTGACCTAGATTACATTAATGCAACTATCCTGGCGGATATGAGTGCAATGAGGAGCAACCTACGCTGCTTGGCGGCCTCAGCTAATAATTGCGTTTTTATGTACATGTCTACTTGACTGGCTGCGCTTGGCTCTGTTGTAGTCGGGTATTGCCCATCAGATATGGCGCCCGTGAGTCCGTTAAAGCCCAGCTTGCTTGATTCCGCATCTTCGAGGTCGTCCGAATTTATATTGTGAGCTTTGTCACAAGGCAGCGGCGTAGAAGTGTCTGGGTCTTTGGGCGACAATCTCTCGAAGCGCACGGAACCTTTTAAACTAGGAATATCCACGCGAATCTGCTCTTCCCTGATCTGCCTTTGCTCAGCCGCAGAACCCAAAGCTTCTATTTCTCGACGAAGTCTTGCATTCTCTTCTTCCAATTTGCAGATTCGTAAGTTTGAAGGCCTACGTTAAATCAGCACGTGCGGGTCAAGAACTAATTGGAAAGCTGAAGGGTTACTATATACCTTTCTTTTGTCGCTCGCGCTGTATATCTACACGCTTTTCTATGCGCCGTGCAGTTTCTACAATGAGGCTTTGCATTATCGCAACCCAGCTAGACTTGTTAAGCTTCCATATTGCATTGACGAGGAACGAGGTTTGTACCTTTCTGTATCTACAAAAGTCGCAGGCGACGTCAGCCCGCTGTTTTCTCCTCTGGGGTCTGATAGAGCCCGGACTTGACATAATTGGTATTTATACCGCCATGAAGTTATAGGTTTAGTGAATCAAGACTTAAGCTAAGTGGTGCACGACTGAAGAGTCATGTTGAGCAGGAAAAAGCGCAGGCGAGGGAAGATCATGTTCCGTGGCAAAGTGGGTCTTTGTTATAAGATTGACGCGCACGAATGAATTGGAGAGTTATGGTTGCTAAGCGACCATCTGATTATAACGATATCACTAGGCATGGGGTGTAAGCTGCATGATGACTTTGCCGTGCACAGGAGTATTGACCAACTCGCCTGCGTGTTAGATGTATGCGCATTGTATAGGCATTAGTTGGTTTTCGGCACCCTGCTGCCGCATCTGCCAAGGCACTTCCGCCTTGCTTCCTACCGTTATATTATACCAGTATAATTTTTAAGCGTGTCCTTGATAATTCAAACAACGCTAAAACCGCAAAGGTTGGTTATAGCAATAGTGGTGTGCGGTAGCATACCTTGGTAGCCGGGAGTCTCCTCGCCTGGCAAGACTAGCCGGAAGACAGTTTTCAGCTTCAGTAATCGATCACAATCCCCGTAGAAAATTGATCGTGGCATTGTAAGTCCCAAAAAGCCCAAAGAGCAAGAACAAATACTCAAAAGATCAATGGATACAACAATATTCTGATATTGACCTTATAATGATCCAAGAGACCCACTGCGCATGATGTACATGATAAGCTTACAAATACCCTTATATGTACTCGATGAGCTGTGAAGCGTGTTACTATGTATAACTCAATCTTAACATTTGATCGAAATTAATAATTAAATCCGCCAAGAACAAAGATTATCGAGTAACACTCAGTCTAGGAGAGGACGTAGCGTCTCGGCCGACCGCCTCATCAACCCAGTATAGTACCCATCTGACAGCACTCCTGACCCGTGGTCAATAATGAATTGAAGTTGTCCCTCAGGCACTGTAACCTCCCCACTTTCCAGCTGTGTCGCACCAAAATTTCCTATTGGTGTGCGATCAATTGGTGGCATACACTCTACTGCAAGAGCGCCATCATATCCCACCTTTCTCAGCTCAGTTATTATCCTCTGCCAATTAAAATTACCATCTCCCGCTGCAAGGCGGTTATGATCTGCAACATGAAAATCAACAATGCGATACTTGGCTTTCTGTAATGCTTCGTAGAGGTCTTTCTCTTCAAGCGCCAGGTGGAAAGGGTCGAAGGTAATACCACAATCATGCCCCACTGCATCGGCGAGGGCGAGTGTTTGATCCACGCGATTGAGGAAATACGTCTCAAACCTATTCAAAGGCTCAATTCCGACTCGGATGTTCTTTTCCTTAGCCAGTACGGCTACTTCACGCAACCCCTCCACTGCCCACTTCCATTCATTTTCCGGTGTTGATGAAGGAAAAAGCTTGCCAACGCGAGCTGGGACGACAGTGACAATTGTGCCTCCTAGTTCAGCGGCCATTGAGACAACATCCTTCATGTATTGGATAGTGGCTCTGCGATGTGCGGGATCGGCAGCGGTGAGGTCCCTAGTTCCATGTTGAAGAGTGACGGTACCCCAGCATTTAATATTGTATTCTCGTAAGAGCTGGCGAGTTTCCTCGATAGGGTAAAGAGAAGGTTCTCCCGCGAGCTCTATGCTCGTGTAGCCCAGTTCACTTATACGCTCGAGGGTACGCCGAAGGGGTTCTGGGCGCATCCAAGTATGGGCGGAAAGATGCATCTTGAGTTTGAGAGGCAAGTAATAGTATACGGTATTGTGAAAAGGCAGAGCACACATACAATGCCACGGTCTACTTTTATATTTCGTTTATTTTGGAGCGGAACCAGAGACGCCGCCGGAGGAGGAGCAGCGACGGAAAGTGGAGATCCGTTTCTTTTTTTAAAAAAATGTGTCGGTAACCGCTGATGATTTGACGGATTATTATCTTCCGTTAACGATGTTTATAAAACAGCCGAATTCCACATTGATGCACTTAAAGAATTGTCGATACTCAGTAATCAAAATACAATCTCCCCCTCTATATTTTATTTTCTACTGTTGATTCCTGCACTCATTGATTAATCCACTCTCATAATGGCAGTCCAGTGGCAAGACGATTCCATATTTGACCACTTCACCGTCTTCGAAGAGACGTAAGTTTCACCTATAAGGGTTTCAAACTGTTTCTGACTATAAACAGATTCAAGACCGTAGGCTCTCACAAGATAATGGCAGCTATCCTAATCCCGAAAGGCTTGGCCCCAGGCGTTCATCCTGCTATATTCAACTTCCATGGCGGATTTCTCGTAAATGCGCATTCTCTATTTGCCCCATTCTTCCCAATATGGTCTCTCAAACTAGCGTTGGAGAACAAAGCCATAATTGTGTCACCAGACTATCGTCTTCTTCCGTCTGAAAACGGCGTCGCTGATATCTTGGAGGACTTGGAAGACTTCTGGCAGTGGAGTCGAAGCGATAACTTCGCCAAGATACTGCAGAATCGCTCTCCTGAACACTCACTGGACGTTTCTCGTCTGCTTCTTACTGGTAGCTCAGCTGGTGGCTACGCCGCGATGCAGCTGGCGTTAACGCACCCGGATGACATCCAAGCCGTAGCCACAGCATATCCGTTTGTGAACCCGAGAGATCCAATTATGTTATCCGGTCCCAGAGACGATGAACCAACTATACTGCGCATGGCACGAGAAGAAATGCCATCAAAGACCTCTGTTCTAGACTGGATTGAGGAGAAAAAAAGCACAGTGACGACTAAGGCTGGTTTTGAAAGGACACCATTTGCGGCAGCTGCGGCACAGTACGGATTATATCACTCGAAAATTTTCGATCCTAGAGGTCTGAATCGACCAGAGTTTATTCCCATAGAGAGACTACGAGCTGGCGCTAGGCTGCCAAAGAAGATGTAAGTGACCCAAAGCCGGGTCAATGCTTGAGTTTGACTAATAACTTCCTAGATGGATATTGCATGGGAATGCTGACAGTGTTGTACACTTGCGAACTACGAAGGAATTTGTCGATATAATTTTCGAGAAGCTGCCTGATACTACGGTGAGGTTTGATGTAGCAGGCGGGGAAGATCACGCCTTCGATCACTTCAAAACGAGTTGGGAGTTGCATGCAATGGGGGCCCTTGACTTTGTGAAACGATCATGGCTAGAAACATAGCTATTATTAAGAAGTTTGGTTGTAGTAGTATTATGCGCTCATAAGCTATTATTATTAATTAGATACATGTACGTAGTGATTGCAATGGTTTGGGTTGTCTTGGTCTGGTCTCGCGATTTTCCAAGAGCATGGGCGGATTAGTTGGACTAGTCAGACCATTAATTACTATAAACGATTAAGTTGAGAGGTATATGGCGACCAGAGGCTGACTTTCTGCCCAATATGGTCACAGCCTCTGCTCTTTGCGTTTTCTCCGAATGTTCTCTATCCCCTGTAAAGGGGCAGTCGTCTTTTATCAGATTGAGTGGCCCACCGAGTAGATTGCTTGCGGGTATTATGTAAAACTGCACCCATGTTGCAGGAATCCAGCTCCATATTCAGAGAGTGCGCCGTGCTAGTGTTTTCACTGTAGCGTTGGGCACAAAAACCGTCCGGCCAGATAGATGTTATGCTGTCAAGCGCTCTCCAGTATAAAGGTATTGACGCTGAGCAAGCAAGATAATAAAGCTGAATGCCCAAAAGGTCATGCAATCTGGCTCCTCCTCTAGCCTGGAGCAGCAGTTCGACTTTATCATACCCATTCTCTGTAGCCCACCATAAGCTTGTCTTACTAGAACTACTCATCCAATCAACCTAGGCCTTTGTCTATCAACAGTTCAACAATCACCTCAAGACCATTCAAAGCGCGCCACGAGAGCGGCATACGACTCTCATGATCATTAGAGCAAACCTCGGCCCCTTTGTCCAGTAACAGCTTGGCGATAGGTTCGTTGATATTCTCGGCAGTCCACGAGAGCGGCGTCCGACAATACTCGCTCTCCTTCGTCAACCTCGACCCTGGAGCAATATGAGGTTTTCTTTTCTAATGCTTATTCTCACTGCCTCTAAAGATTTCATTCCATTGAGCTGGCCAGATAAAGCGCCATGGATATTTTAAAATATATACAAAAAATTCAAGCTCGTTAATACCCGGCTTTAAATAGCAAAGCTGAATAAAAAATGCCATTGTCATAAGAACAATAAGGTATAACCTATTGTTCATGATATTAAATGCATTTTCGTTGTCGTCGTTGTTTGTTGTTAGTATGTAGCAGCCCCAAACTAGTCCAAGTGCGATAAAGACAATGCCAGTAGTATTTGCTGCATGTGTAGCTTGTCGTACATTACGTTCTGCAATATGACGTTTCTTATCACAGCTTGCGTAATAATTACCAAAGTAAAACTGGCCAACGACAATGACTGTTACAGTTTCCTTAAGAAAACCTATGGTCCCACGAAGCCACCCATCAAGGCGTATAAAATTATAGTATCCGTGAAGGAGTGTAAGTAAGATTAGAAGAAAATATTGGCGATAAATGACGTTTTGTTGTATTGCTTCGCGCATTGAATTGCCCATAATGTATATAACCTTTGACTTAGACTTGGTCAGATCAAATATAGAAGCAAGAAGTAGAGGGCCAATAATATATTGCACCAAGAAAAGAAAGATGTAATTCTGAAAGTCGGCAGTCCAAGATTAGATTAGCTTTTAGTAGCTTATGATTATAACCTTGGGACCTGAAAGAGTGACTTGATGGGATTGAAGTCTGCTGGGGCAAAACAGAATGAAAGGAATTATAGCCTCAGCGGGGGTGTCATATCCTTTATACTGTATTCAAAAGGCCCCACCACTTGAATCACGTGGGTGACCAATTGCATGTGTGCAGCACAGCGCGGAGTACCTACTGTATAGATAACTAAATTATACCTTGCATGTGCTTGAAAGCAGGTTGCAAGTCTGCGGTGAAGTTCACAGCACACGAGCAGTCTAGTTGAACAGTGTCTCCTTTACCAATAATTGTGGCTCTTCTTACAAGCTTCTTGAAGTACATTATAGAGCAAGAAACATGAACGGTATCATTACATTTTCATGAATGCCTAAGCCAGGCTTGGCACAGCCTATTACACGTTACACATGGGCGAACAGGTGTTGCGGAGGATAGTCAATTCAGTCAATTCATTGAAAATAGAAATAGGGACTATAAGTCAGGCGTTGCTCCAATTATTCAATGACGCCAATATACTAACCCATTTCGTCATTGCTTGTGCCAAAACACGGATAGCGAAGGCGTGTAAATCGCACCCTTACTCCGGAACGCATACATTGAGGTAGACCACTATTGATATCCCCCTACACAACCTGTCCCTCGGACGGCCCTGATCGTTCTGAAATCACATTCTAATCTACCCCAGCTATTCCTCACAACCGTTAAAACCGATGTACTCTGGGCAGGTGTCAGTCGGGTTGGTTTCGTAGACGATAGCGCCACCCATAATATTAACCCTAGAACCATCCTGAATCGTGTAGAATTGCATTCTAGCTGCTCCGTTATCACCAGCAGCTCTGTTGATTTGGTAACCGAAGCTACCTTGTGCAGCGTCATTGGGTTTTGGACCTCCAGCACCACAAGGTGCAAACCCGGAGAGTTTAGCACCGATATGCGGCCCGAGATGAAACCTTACTCCGTAGAAACCATTAAAGTTGCCATTGTGGTTTGGGCACGCCTGGTCTGCCGAACGCTTCTTCTGCACTCCATGCTCCAAGTCAGGCGGTAGCTGGTTCTGCAGTTCGTAGACAGGTTGGTTTGGATCTGCTTGACCCTGTAATAGTATGGCTCCATACCCTAATCCACCCGCCACAAAGGACCAACTAGCTTTCACGATTGCAGCGATGACCTTATCACCACATTCTTTACCGGTTGCAGTTCCATCCTTGGTAGCAGCACCATAGCAGTCATTCCAAACTGCTCGAATAGTGCTACCAGCATCGGAACTGAATGCTATGAACATTGCCCAGCCGCCAGCACGAATAAATTGGTTGGCAGCTAATACTTGCTGTGCACCACGACGATCCTGAGCCTGTTGGGTTGAATTGGCTAGCCAGTGTAGCAATTGATCCTCATTAACATTCTGGCCATGGTATTTCCATATTTCTCTCATCTTCCCAATGGGCACAAGTCCCGGAGTGATATTGAACATTCGTTCCACCTCCATGGTCTGCATCTCTACAGCATTTGGCATTGCAAGAGCCGTGCCGACCTTACCACGGTTGGCATTCATAACAGCGAGTTCGTCATCGTTGGCCCAGCGTACTGCAGCGGCCGATATTGTTGCTGCCACAAGGAGATGTAAAAGCTTCATAGCTATCCAAGGTAACGTTATCAAAATACCGACAACAGGGTTCGAGTTATAAGATTGTTGTTATGTACTTTTGATTGGGGTATTGCAGAAAAAAGAGCTTTCTTAAAGGGAATTGAGTTTGGGGTGGGGTGGGGGGGGGTTGAGAGGTGGTTGAATTTCTTGATAATCCAATAATCCAATCCAACCTTTAGACAACGTTATCCCTCCCCAGCGCATTGCCACCGTCGATGTTGCATTGCTGCGATAGCTTCCTTTGATATGCATTCCCTCCATGACCAACAACGACCCGGGGTGAATCCTTGCCTCGGTAACCTTCCGAAAACAATTGCCTACCATGTTTGTAGATGAGAAAACTAAGAATTAGCTTTGCTGCCTTTATTATATATCGCTACATGTGGAAGTAGCCGAAGACACACATAACCATCCTAAATATGGTCCAGAGACAAATGCCATACTTGTGAGTAAATTAATTGTAGAACACGTAGGATTTTACAGTTTCATTACTGTTTTCAAGGACTCCTAGGCCTACTCCAGCAATGGCTAAGACTTGTCGACTCTACAAGCCGTTTGGTGTTGGAAAAATAGTGCATTACTGCATTGCATCATGTAGCGAATTTTTCACGCAGCCTTGGGTTCTGTTATATTAATTAATTAATTAATGCTTCCTATTTGTGGCCTAGAGTTTATCCGGTTTGGCCGACAGTCGAACCAGACTTTTAGAAGAATATAGCAATTAGTCATTAAAATTATCAATTCGGGTTTTATTATTAGTACCTTAATCTTCTTATACAAATCTCCTTTTACAAGAATGCTCTAATAAATCAAATATACTTTATAGACCTGTACCAGAATGTTTTGATCCGGATTCAATCCGGTTTATCGGCTGTTTGGCACAGCCACTCTATGCTGTATGAAACAAGGTTTCCCGCTGTACCCAACTCATTCGCGCTAGACGGTCTGTTTTCCCAGCCCTTTCTTCTATTTTGCCCTTTCTTCTATTTTTACTTCAATTCAGGATTCTACATTATTGTTTTAACTAAATATATGCTGCTGTTTGTTATATACCATGAAAGAACTAACATTATTAAGCTTAACTTTTAATTTATAATCCCTCAGAGCTAAGGAAATTTATATTGAGTTTTATTTTTAATCATATATGTATATGTTCAATCAATGATAATTAATTTATTTAGATTACTGTTGGTAATCGTATTTAAATATATGCATGAGGGATTTTCTGCCGTGATTGTTGGTGCTCAAAGCTTTGGGTATATATTCCTGGAGGATTCAATATTATGTGTTGGTACTTGGAATTTTATTTTTGATGCACCTACATGAGCGATTTACTGCATGTTTGTTGGTGCTCGTAGAGTTAGGCATATATTCCTGAAGGATTCTACATACATCATGTGTTGACGATTGTCGCTTTTCTGATGTACGTGCATGAGAGATTTACTGCCAAAATGTTGGAACTTCCGCTATTTTCTATATATCGCTGGAGGAAATATGTATTGTGTTTTCATATTTTTATCTTTTCATATATGTTAGTTGTAAATATTTCTACAATGAATCTAGAATACCGTTAGAGTACTTCCGTGGCAAAACCGAGTAGCTCCCTGTTCTAACTATACACTACTACCTACCCCCTCCCCCCCCCCAGTACATGTTGGGACTTTTATACTTGAACTTTATGTTGAGGGGCAATAGAGCAGCGGCTGAAAGGGAAAAGAACATACTTGGGCATCATAAGAAACGTCAGTCGTATGTCGCACTCGATTCCAGTCCCCCGTTCCCATGAGAATGCTCGAAATAGAGACGCTTAAGTGTTCAGCCCACACTATCCTAGCTCTCCTCGAACCATCCAAATGAATGGTCGGATCAACTATGCTCGGATGCAAATCAGCATAGTTCTTCCATCCCGCCGTCTGCACTGGAAATTCCCTGCCTGTCATCGCAGCAATGGTATTTGTCTGCAGAGTATAAGCGTTCGCGTACCAAATTTCATTGAGCATTTCGTCACTAGAATAGAAGTAGCCGCCATGGTTGCGACGGTCCGACCAGGTTGGCGCATAAGAGATAACAAGAGTAATGTTGGAGATGGCGACTGAGGTGGAAGAAGACATTTCAGCGATTATAGCCAGGTAGCGAAAGACGCCACGGAATTTGGCAGGCGTTATATACATGCCAGTATATGTGGCAGTAATCTTGGCGGAGATGGCACCGTCGATGGTATCAAACAAATTTGAATCATCTGAGCATTGTGACGTCCAGTTTCGTGCTTCAGAATGTGCTAGCCCCAACGCCCCCCCCCCCTTAAGCAATGTATGCAACTGTGATGATCCCGGCAGCCTGCTTTCCGAAATCGAAGATAAGGGTGGTTTCATCCACAGAGTGAGTTACAGGGTTGGTGGAAGGAAAGAATGAAATCTTATTGAAGCCGCTAGAATAAGGAGTTATGGGTGATGTGATACAGGACGTCGGGGAGTAACTGTAACCTCTGCAGATCCAACTAAAAGTCGGACCAGCTAGATTATAAGCACAATTCGAGTTTCTCCAGCACCCAGCCGCGGCCACCAATGCATAGGAAGAAAAGAGGTAGTAGGCAGCGAGAGGAAGAAGAGGAGGCATGCCTAGCTTAGATCGAGCACTAACAACCAAATACCAATAACCAATGGGCGATGAACGGACTTCTTGGCGTGTCTCTATAAAGAGAACTACTCTTTCGAAACAGGTTAAAAATATGCACTTCTAGAGTGAATGAACTGTGTATATAACTCGATCAGTATCCGATGCATCTAGCTAGATGATTGGCCTCAACCATCCCTATCCCGACCCTTTCTACATTCTCGCAGTTCATCTCGACCGAAAATATTTAAGCGTTATCTTACTAGTAGAAGGCCTTGGCTCCAATATTGGGTGGTTTTCGATAAATACATGGTGGGCCGTAAAAGCACTCTTCGAAAGATATTCATGAAGTTCATTATTACGCCGAGGTACGCACAAGTAGAGCTAGCCCCTGAAACTTGACAGCGCTGAATCACAAACTATATTGAATGCAAAAATGAGCCTAGTCAAAGAGGCTCGGCATGGTGTATCATTACCCTGAGATGCACAATACATACCAACCCCGCGGAGAAATGCGGCGACCGGACTCTACTTTGCTTCACAACCCTATTAGACGCCTACCTATTATCAGTGGGGAAAGGACCGAAATAAAGTGGACTGTTGGCTCATTTGGGTAATTTATGTAATACGATCTATAAAACATACACTCATATACAAAATCTTAACAGAATAAGACAAGGTATATGAAGATGTAACAAGATAATACTAGAATGAGGAACAAGGAGTTTTCGTGACAACTCAACTATCAACAACCCCTCAACCATCCCCCTTCTTCTTATCAAAACCCTTCAGGGGCTCTTCTCAAGCATTCTTCAGTTTCATCAGTTGTCTTTAGCACTAGCAGCATAGAGGAACTCTTGAGGTGCATCAACTCCAAAAAAATGCTGTATGAACCAATGGCCCTTTTCAATTGCCTTGATTGCGCGAGGCAGCGTTGCTTTTTCGTAGTCCACTACGGCAGCTTCCAAGTTCCCAGTTCCATGTTTGATGATCTGTTTAGCCAATTCAGCACTGTCGTTTAAGGCGTTATTAACACCATCTCCGGTAGGTACACTAGAAACGGTAATCCATTAGCTGTGCACAGTCTCAAGTGTTGAACATCTTGGCCTTACGTCAAATGTGCTGCATCTCCAAGCAGCGTCAATCCAGGTGTATATTTCCAGGGCAAAGACGTCTTTGGTGTGGAGTACAAGGGCCAGGAGCGGAAGTTTAGAGCGCTTGACTTTATGAATTCGGTAAGATCTTGTGCCCATCCGACGAATTCATTTTGTAGCAATGACTCCCACAACGTCGATGGGTCATGGAGAACGGTACCGCTCTTTACAGCCTGGCTGTCAATAAGTTTCACACCCACAGAGAGGTGATAAGATCCATCACCTAGATAATGCAAAAATATATGCCTTCCTTTGCTCATGGCTAGGTAATTTCCTTTCCCTGCCAAAGACGCAGCCGAAGAGAAGGTTGGATTTCCAAGTCGGATGAATGTAGTAAAGAAGTGAGTCCCAGAGTACTGCGGCTCAATAAAGTTAACCTGTGAGCTTGATTAGTTACAGAAGCTGTATAAATTGCTAATAGACTTGATATGTGTTTTACCTGCTTCCTAACTTTGGACCAAGCCCCGTCTGCACCCACAACAAGATGAAATCCGGATTCAACACGGCCATTTGTATGGACCGAGATAGAACCATCGATTTCTTTATGCACCTGCTGGACACGGCAGCCCCAACGAATTCTGCTAACCGGAATAGATCGGAGGAGGAGGTTTCGTAAATCTTTGCGATCAATCTCTGGTTTATCTGTATTACTACTGCCAGGAATATCTGCCTGGACAATGCCTTGTGCATCAGCGATTTTGATCGGCACGTCATAGCGGGCGATGGATTGGAACTCTTCCAACAAGCCAGCTTCTTTTAAAACAGCTTGCCCAAAGTCTTTATGAATATCAAGAGTACCACTGCTGGAAGATTCATCAGAGGACGTGGCTGATTCATCACGCTCAAATACAACGTAATCGATGCCTGCAAGCTCCAGGAGTCGTGCAAGAGAGAGACCAGCAGGGCCAGCGCCAATGATAGCAATGGGTACTTGGGATGGATCCATGCTCAAGAAGTCCTGTGAGTAATTTCTAAGAAGTAAAGTTAGCTTTCAAAATCTACGAGGATTGAAACTCGCTTGTATATGCCCGCCGTCCTAGGCAGTGGCTACAACGGCTATTTCAGAATCCAGGAGTAGGCTATGTATAGGTAGGTGCGTCTGTGATCAATACGTAGCAGTGGGTTGCTTCAGAAGCTTGTTTCCAAAGTTTCCAAAGGAAGTTAGCGACGCGGGGGTTACAAGTCTGACATTAGCGGCTGCTCCCATGTATAACCTCCGTGGAATCGCCTTCTGTAACCTCCGATTTGCAAAATTTCGGTTTCTGAAACCAACAGAATGACGCCAGATGACGACAAGAGAATAGAAAAACATCCGTGCCACTCCTGCAGATTGAGCAAGATAATGTCAAACAACCCAATGTGTTGAGGCCGCAATTTTAATGACCGTCCAGCCAGTTGCTCCCGAGAGCTAACAAATGAGCGCCACTCCAGGGTGATTCGTAGGAATGCGAAAACTAAGAATAAGGCAACCAGGACTAGCCAGCTCAACTTGGAGGCCTCTACCAACCACACTTATATTGCGACTAGTACAAGAAGTGGCAGTAATAATGGTGTGCATTCTCATCTAACGGCCGATATTAAAGCTGCTCGCGAGCAGCTAAGCAATATCGATGCCCCAGAGCAGCACAGATCACCATTAACGGGCTTTCTTTTCTATCCGAAAACTGCGCGAGTATGGGTCTCCGACATGAAGCTGTAAGACTTGACACGGCCTGCAAGAGTTTTTCTCTGTTCGAGGAAATGCCACAGAATGAGCCAGAAGTAGGAACCTCTCGATTGGGACCTGATGCAAGTTTCTGATGTAACTTCCCTGCGACAGTCTTCGACAATATTCTTGATAAGAGCTTGCCATTCATGATCACACCACCTCACGGTGCAATGGATGATCTCAGAGCGACTCGCCCCCATCTGGTGCGTGGGAGAGCCAGTTTTACAGCATCATCCTTAATACAGTAACATCCGTGGCTGTCAAGGGACAGCTCCAACGCAATTTCGGGTTTGGTCTCAGCGATGTGGGAGTTTTATTGGAACCGAGCGAAATCAACATTCAAGCAATACTTCTAGCGCTGAGCTGGGCATATGAATTCGCGGGGCCATCACTTTGCTGCATGCTTGCAACGAATGCTTGCAGGACACTGCAAGAACTGGGAGTCAGCCAACGCTGGCTGGACCAACAGACTCGGGAGCAGCACCCAACCAGAGTTTGGCACCTGGACCTGCTGGATAAAAGACTTACTAACATCTTTGGCAGAACTCCAACTTTTCACCGAGAGATGGTAGAGAGATTGGGCTACCTACTTTGTGACACATTCAGCTAGCTAGGTCTAACCTCACATCGACCGACATTCCTGGGGTCTTCGAAGCGCACTACACCTATCAAAAAATCCACACTCTCGCATTTACCGCATAACAACTGGCACTGCCTCTACGACGAAGCGAAGCCAAACAATGAAAGCGTACAGGCGACAATCAAAAATTCATTTCTTGGTATGTACAACTGCAGGAGCAATGCTTGGACTCTTCAAAACAAATGCTCAATCCGCCCCAACACATGGACCCGAATACAAAGGGCCCTACCATCCCATTATCTGGCAGCTGATATGTTGTCCATCTACTCCTTTGCTCATTATATCTTGTGACATCCTTTAGAGTGGCAAAAAAACTCGGAAAGAAATAAAGAAGCTTTGGCTGCTACGGAGCAACTCCCGGGCTACATCAACGGTATAATCTTGCGTAATTCGTTTGCAGCAAGCTTAGAGGGTATCACAAAAGTTTTCGTACAGCACGCAAGATCAGTCATAGATTGCCCAGACCAGCTAATGCCAACACTGATGTCCTAGTAGCGCAGGCCTCAACGTTATCATTAAAAGATTTGCCGTACAACAGGGCACATAAGATAGATATCTTTTATCCCACTTCACTTTGCAGTAATATTGGCTCGGTGTTTCACACTACGCTGCAGTTTGAGACCAGTGATGTCGATAATACAGCGCTCGATTTCTGTTTCTTGAGTAGTATAAATTAGAGCAGGGAAGCGCCATCTGGATCCCGCTAATCGCTCGGTATTCTACCAAGCGCGTTGTGGACATTCGTAACCTTTTTACCCTTATAAAGCTATACTATATAGCTCATAGCTCATTGCCAAGTGACTCTTAAGCTGAGTAAAAAAGGACGCAGCTCTGGGTAACAGCAAGTCTAGACCCGGCGCTTACAATAATCACACACTTTTCAAAACCTACAGGCAGTCGCCTCTCGGGTCGATTTACTATGTATCCTATAACGCAGGCCTGCCTGAAAGAGAGGTTTTTAGGAGAAAAACAAGTTCCTAAACAACTGCAGGAATCTGCTGGATTACAATGACCCGCAGCAGAGACAGGCTGCATTTACAAAAGACTTCCAGCCTGTGAACTTCACAAGTATATAATTATAATAAAAATGCATCAGTGTCGTGACACAGGACGTCGAGTCCTTTACATGCAACCAGCAGAAGCTGGGTATACTCATCTTCTAAGTCCGAAGTGGATATGTAACCCTGGTCCCATAGACCAAGGAGCTCTTTGTATGAGAGCCTCCAATCATAACCTGCTTGGGAGTCCAAGGGTGGGACGGAGTGGGAAGGGTACCTCTTTCCGGTTCCAAAATCATGTCTCTGTCCTCTCACACTCGCAGGAACAGATACCGTTAAAGACTCGAGTTCCGATATTAGAGGACAGATCCCATATGTAACTACCGCATAGGTAGCTCGCACGAAGTATGACATGAGAATAGTACGATGCGCACTTTCAAGCTCAGCTTCTCTGAGTGGACCAGAATCAAAGCTGCAATTCTCAAGCTGGACACACGGCTCATTTGTAGATACCCAAGCGCTCTGCGATGGCCTTAAAAGTGCTGACAAGCCCGAAGCTGAGCGGTTCGATATATTCTCATCCATTGTACAGTGCAATTTATGTAATTGTTCTTGCAGAGATGTTGTCCAAGCTGCTAGCAATGGCTCATATTGCACGGCTTGACGCCTCTGTGTGGCATCACTGCCAAAACATCCCATGATATGGTACAACGTCATAGCTTGCACCCGAGAAAGTTGTTCTCTGAAGAGCTGTAGATCATTCGTCGGGGTAGAACAATTCTTGACATTATCGGGTGTTGATAGATCAGTTACCCATAGTGCTGTCCTTTGTGGCACATGCCAAATCAGATTGTCTATCTCAGCTTCAATAAGCTTATCAAGAACCGCGCGACTTGGCCCAGTCAAAGTATTGTGAGCGGCGCATACTCCTAGTGCAGCCGTCAGGGGGGTTTGTAGTTTGTACGGCGTGATGAAGTCGTTGGATGCAGTCTTAGCAAATGTGCCAATGTAGGAAACCATCTTGCTGGCGCAAAATGTCCATCTGTTTGCGTCGTGAAACATAGGCACGAAGCAGAAGTCAGCCAGCACCGACTGATTTTGTTGCGTATAGGTGGGTAGACACGAGGATAGGCGAAAGTTGACTCCTTCGGATGTGCTACGGTGATCCCATACTCTTGGCTGATTGTCCTGAAGAATGAAATTATGTCCGGTTCTAGCATTCTCTTCGGAGGCAAGCTGGAAGTGGTTGGCCAGGGTGCTGCTTTGCGACGTTTCCTCCGGGTATTTCAAGTCCTCCGCACCCAAATGCGAAATGGGGAGTGTTGTTGTATGCGGCACTGTCGTAAAATCCAATTCAGGACTTTGTATAACCCAGGAGCTATCCCATTCAAAACTATCGAAGGTGAAATCGGAGACAAGCGTTCTGTTACACGACAAGACACAGCGATCTGAGTTACCTATTGGGGGTCCAAGTTTAACTCCCACAGACGAGAATGGGTATTGACAAGTTAGATGCTGCTTGGCGCAGCGATTGCATGCCGGCTGCGACCGATCACAGCGTCGCTTTGAAGCGACGCAGGCGGCACACGCCTTTTTTCGGAGAGACATTGAACGTCGACGTCTAATTCTCTAATGAATAGACAGTGAAAATGTTCAAACAGGCCAGAAAAATCCCAGAAGCAATAGAAGTGCCGCGAAGACCGAAGGCAGATTCCGCCGGCTTTGCATTACTAATTTAAAACACGCGGGGCTCCGCTCAACTAATCAATCACAACTCATTCAATGCGCAAATACGTCTGTGGCAGCCTACGTGGTCGTACGAATACGAACTTCTCGCACTATGCAGTGTCTTTACGTGGGTGCGCAGTATAGTTTGATTCGTACGCGCATACCAGCTTCAATGCAGGCCACATGTACTTGTTATTGAATCTTCTCTCTATTTAGGCGTGACCGCTGGTGGATATGACGAGGTATCCAGTAGGTGCTCTAAGGCGTAAGCCCCGTTCCTCTATATTTGACTTCCAATGTCTACATGGAGTCAGTTCATCTTAGCAAACGCAGTCCGCGTGTCCCTAAGCCCAATAATGCCAAGGTCTTCCCTAGAGAGGACAACATCTTCGCCCGAGAAACTTCTCTCCTTAGCCCACTCAAGGTACTCATGCATCTTGTCCATCGCTTTACCCCACTGTGGCCACAGGTTATAATAAGTCTCTTTGTCTACCTGCACGTACTCTGCCTCAACACCATGTGCCGATGCCCACGCTGCAAGCATCTCTCCAGCTGTCATAATGTCGGTGACGCCGTAGACAAATTTGCCGCCAAGCGTCTTGTCAGGTTGCTCGATGATTGCACGTACGAAGAGCCCAATATTTACAGTTGCATCACCAATAAGCGGGAATTGCACAGATGCCGGAGTTGGTTGGATCTGGATGTACCGGGTCTTCCCGGCTGTTGGAATCGGAAATGGTTGATAGAATGGGTAGTTCATATTCGAAGCGTAAGTGGAGACCCAAAGGAATGTCGTCTGTTGGAGGAGCGCCGAGCTCGCTTTAATAAAGTCGTTGACCCTATTTTTGCTCACGTAGTGAGGGACAGCAAACTGGCCACCGCTGATGCGATAAGTATCGGGAAGAGTCGACCAGACAAAGTGCTCTAGGGTTGGTGTCGCAGCTGCAGCTTTGGCAATGTTGATTCCTTGTCTTGTCTCAATTTCGATGGCTTTTTCGGTGCCGCACTTGACGAACGGCTCAAAGAAGTTGGTGGAGGCAAAAATGATGGACGTGCCAGCAAACGCTACCTGGAGAGAGTCGACATCATCAAGATCAGCTTCAATGATACGAACGCCATCTGAGGCAAGTTTTTTTGCTATGTCGCTTGATTTATCTCGTGTGATGGCCGTCAGCGAGTAGGCACTGTCTTCCAATAGCGCTCTAATGACAGATCCCCCTTGGATGCCTGTGGCGCCGATAACTGTGATTTGCCTCACCATAACGCTGATTTTTGGTATTGAGTTGAAATGAAGACACGCTTGTTATCAGATGTGAGACACAAGCCTTTATATAGAGGATAATAAATCAACTATATATCATAACACGATCGGCGATGTTGATTGCGACCAGTCTCCATCCCGCTTTACGCAGTCACCATAGCAATATGTAGTCCCAATTGATCATCTTTTGCCTTTCGATCCACTCAATTCCGCCCCGTTCATTATAAATCGATTATTTATTCTGAGATACTATGCGGAAGAACCAGGGCATTCTGCTCCACAAATGTCCGCACCCAGGCTGAAGATAATTTCGGGTCCTATCGCATTGCTTTTTCTTATATTGTATTGCGTAACAGGGCAATCTGTTACGGTGATAAACCAATCTGTATTACAAGGCGGTAAATTCGTAATGTAAGTACGAATCACGGAAGAGCTCGTTCTATCTACTACCCCGTATCCGTATTAGAAACCGGCTAATTAGATGCGAACATTTCCTACAATTTGTATTGTTGTTGAATGCGACGGAACTACAAAACAAAGCAATCTAAGAAGATTGATTACAAAGTACATGGGTTTTTGACCTAGTATATCAGTGTGATCCATATAATATACTTGAGATTTGGAGTCTGCGATTCAGCAGATATTATCTCCCATTGCTTGCCTGCTATGTGGAGAATATGAGCACTCATGCTTGTATCAAGAACAAGACAGGTTACTTCTTTTGTTTGCTTCGGAGAATGTGCCGTCTCAAAGTTGCTGTGCCAAGTATATTCTATACCCACTTCACTAAATCTTCAAGTCTTGCTCAACGACAAGCCCTTTATCGGAAAATGCGCCAGCACTGTAATTTAGGATATCCGGTAAACTAAAAGGCAACCTAAGGCAAATTATATCGCCATAGATTAACCTTTATGCGATCTTTTGACCTGATATTTTTGCGCGCGATACATATGCGTTGTTTCCACAAATGCACTATCGTCAAGGGTCCACAGATGTCCTCAAGCCACCAAGCCACATCTCTGCCCGGCTCCACCAATTTCCGCAATCCCACACCTCCATGCCGGCACCAAAAGAGGATGTTTATAAGCACCGGCGCGGAGAGTGTTTGTTTCCGCAACCCACATGTATATGCATATAAATGGGGAGCTTTCACGCCGGGAGGGGCATCAACGAGTAGGAACAAGTCGCTACATAGAAGAGGATCAATTACTCTGATGAGCTACCGGTATATTAGAGTGCGTTAACTTTTACTCCCTCCACGAAGATGTCCATCACGGAACTCGTTTTTATAACGGCCCAATCCGATCCTCAGGTACGCAAGGAGCTTAGCACGAAACTACCAGATGCTCTTAGCGGGGTATTTTCTGGACTTCCCAAACTAGAGTCTCTGTATATTGCATCAAATTTTGGGATTCCAGGTGAAGACGGAGGTAGTCAGGATGATATATGCCTTCTTTTAAGTAAGTTTGCTCCACCGCATCGCAAGAAAGAGAAGTTCACCTCTTGCATACAGAATGGCAAGATATTTCGGGCTTTGATTCCTTCATTAAGTCAACAAACTTCGCTGCATTCAAAGGATCGATGCTGCCATACCTTACTGGTCCAGCTGATATCCATTTGTACGAGTCGCTAGAAGAGATGCCGGTTCGCATGGAGGTCGATTCGCCGCATCTTCACATCATGAAGTCTCATCCCAATGTTGCCAATACTCAACCTGGCCAAATTAGCCGTACCAGTGTCGAGGACCAGTGGAAGGATTTTATTGAGCAATGTAGATTAGTGTCGAGTGCCAACGGCAGTTTAATTGGGTCATTCAATGGTTTAGGTTTGCGCAAAGACAATAGTGCTTTTTTTGGTGCAACACTGTGGAAAGATCATGAGGTGAGCCGTCATTATTCCGGGAGTACTTTAACTTGATCGTTTAGGCTAAAGAGGCGAAGACGATTCACTTAACTCTAAGCGACAGTGCCATCAAGCAACATCTCCAACGACTGCAAGAAGTAACTGGGACCAGCAAATGGGTTCACTTTTTGATGAGAATAGACCAAGTGGCATTGGATGAATAGTTGACATACAAACCTTCTGGGTCGACCTTGTGGAGAGAGAACGTCTGATCGAGAATGAGAACTGCATATGTAACTACATAGACAAATAGCCGCAAGGATAAAACCTAGCAAGACTTTGCAGTAGCCGATACTGCATCTATGACAAATTTGAGTTCTAGGGTATATACAATCCAGGATATATCATTTAGTTTTAACCCAAAGTAGCGGTATAGCCAAACACCACCTTCCTATGCTTCCGACTCATATAGCCAATAGCCATGGGTTGATAAATTCACCCAATTCATTCACGCACGCGATATGCTGTATGCTCACTATGGAACCCATAACTGATAATAGCAATAGAATGGGTTGCAGAATATTAGTTTTCTCTAATGCGATATCTTCAAAAATCTTTCCGCGAAAGACTTACTCCTTCTCGCCCATCCATCCAACGCATTTGAAGCGATAGAAGATCTTAGTTTGGTCATAGTGATTCTTAACAGCCAAGTGCTTTCCATAATGCGAATCATGATATGCCTACTGTCAATTTGGCTCTAAATGGTGGGCTTCGTTAAGATAGGCGCCACCACCAGGGCGCAGTTTCCTCAAACGATGTAACAACTTCAAAAGCTCGTCTGCAGTATGCTGCAGACGATCATACTCCATCAGCTCCAGCTACTCCCCAACATGGATTATATGCCAGAGCGCGCTTCGCTGTGCTGAATGAACAGATGTCAACTCATTAACATTGAGATTAGTGACTGGGGTTTCTGCCACGATCCGGGCGCCTGTCATGCTAACCAGTTTCTTCGCCACTGCGACGCCTTGAATAACTCCGTCCACAAGCTAATCAACTCAATTGTGTCGAGGCCAGCAAAAGCCTCACCAGGGATGAGTTGACTTCCCAGAAGTGATAAAATCCCCAACGGCTCGGTGACCTTGGCATCGGCAGCACTCACAGCAAGCTAGGTAGCGTAGTTGGCGTACGAAGTATACCTGTGCGCAGAAAAACGGATAGATTAGCCCTATTGTGAAAAAACCGTGAAAAAGATACTGTAGATGCTCCCAATTTGGAGTCGTTGTTACAATAAGGCAGAACGAGACTGATAGATACGGCGTAACTGCTATTCATCTAGATATGGCGAAAGCTTGTCTCTAAGGAAGCAACGTTTACAACAGATCATTACCAAGAGACAAAGTGGGGCCAAATTCGTATTGCACACATTGGTTCATCACCAAGCCATGACGAGTTGATTGACACAATGTAACAATAAGTCTCTTCAATTTCAGAGTACATAGGTTTTGGGTTCATTAATTTTCATGACGGGGCGTTTCTTGCGCCAAGATCTAAAGAGGAAACGTGACAATACTTCAAGCTCTAGGTATGAATACAGCCCAAGGGAAATTTGCATTGCGTGAGACCGCAGAGATGACTCTCTTTAGAATAGATACGCGTTGAAAATAAAGTAATATTCCGGACGTGGAATGCTGAACATTGTGACGTTCCGGTAGTATTTTAATCTGGCGCTTATGTACAGTAGCGAACTGGCTTCCTAACTATGAACAAGAATGATATCATCGGGCTGGGAAAATAAAAACGTAAGTCATATCTTAGTCCAGAATACATGACTCCTGAAACACGGTAGAAGTATTGCTAATTTTCAAAAGAATACGGAATAATTTACTTATCTACACATGCAACGATATTCTATGATTTGTAGGGCTGAGATTGATATTCTGGCGATAGGAACACCCGTGACTGAACCCCATCTTGTATCAATTTAGACATAGCCAGCGCTTGATTAATGCCCATAGAGTGACCAATTTTGTCCAGACAGATTGTAATCCATTTGCGAAGATCGCTGCATGCGATTGGGGAGTTCCCAGCAACCAAGAGTGGCCACATAGTGGTGAGGCCGCCTGCCCCGGTAATTTGAAAGGATGATAGAGTGGCCCTAATATCTAACCCATGGCTAACAGAAGCGCCTGGAGCAGAAGATTCCAAGTGTCCAGAGTCTTCTATTTCCATGCCCAAGTTGTATGGTACGCTAGCACAGATATCTTCTACCAGTTGAAGACAAGTCTGTCTGGCTTGATTTGTCAAGGTGCTACGTTGTGGGTAGCCAATGTTATCGTTTGTGATACTTTCTAGATCCTTGACGGCGTTGATGATAAGTTCCTGAATAATGATACGAGCTGAGCGGTAGTTATTCCACATGCTACTTGCGTAAATGCTGTGATAGATGTGGTAACTATTACCCCAAAAAGCCTGGGTTATGGGCTTTCCATCGAGCAGTGGAACCTTAACCGTATCGTATCTCCACAAAGGAGGCACGCTGATCATCAGTGATACCAATTCCGCATCGATTTTTAGAGCTGTGCCAATGATCTCCTTGGGCTCGACGATGTGTCTATTCTTTACGTTGGCGCAAAAGTCTGTTAACCGAGTAATCGCAATGAAAAGCTGGTCTATGATTTGATCATCAGGATTCCGATCTAGATGGATATCTTCGGTTAGTTTAGTAAAAACCGATGAGCTGTATCGTTCCTGGTATATTCGAATGATGCCCTAGATGGAATTCGATTAGTATTTTATTCTAAATGTAAGTCGCTTTATAAAAACTCACCACTTGAGCACGTAACTGAGTGAATAAATCCAGCCCCTCCTGCCGAGAAAGTTGCTCTAATCCGCGAACCTCTATTAACTTTGTTGCGCCTTCCATGTGATTCACCCAACGATCGATAAATGAGCCATCAGTACATGTCATGACCTTCCCCCCCTTAACGTTAGTCAGTAATGCATTGGGGTGTTGGGCACAACTTACTTCAAACATGCCAAGCATAACTACCGCTGCCAGGATATCATCTGTCTTGCACATGGATGGGTCCTTCAGGGCTAGGTTGGTTTTAGACAAGGCCGTAGTATACTCCTGTTGTGCCTTCAGCATGGTCTTGGGAGACAGTCGAATATTTGCCAGAGCCGCTAATGCGACGGCGCTTACTGCGGCATTGACTGCCGAATTTCGTGATCTCTCCATGAGTGGCAAAAGATATGACATATGGCCGCAGCGGGGACCTCCAATTATGTAATTAGCATAGAGATAGCTTCTTGCAATTTCTTGCTCAGGGTACACAAGATTAGCCCTTGGAATACTTAAAGCCGTCTCTTCGCAGCACAGAGTTCCAAAATCGTTTGAATCTCGACGTACTCCAGTTGGAATTGATGTCTGAGGCTCTACAGTGCTCGTTGACGCAGGGCGCTTCTTGCTAGCAGGAAGGCGATAATTGCGAACGACCTCCTTGCTCTGATCCTTAAACTTAAGCTCCAGTAAATTTCGGTATCCAGGACAGCTGACTTCGGCTCGAATACACTGAGTACATGAAGGCGTCCTATAATCGCACTATGAAACATGCTGATCAGTACGTAGATTTTTTGCAGCCCCAACTGAACTGTTGCCTTGATGAGTGACAGGAAAGTAAAATTTGTATATGTAAGTGTCACTGGCGCCTCAAACGCACGGTGTTTTCGGCCCGGTTGTGTAGTTTCAACGCACCTTCAGGCGGCGATGCCGGCAGCGCTCACACGCAGCACTCGGCTTGCCACGATAAACCATGATCGTGTTGGGGTACGGCTGCCAATAAATTACTCAAAGAAGAAAGCGATGCGTTCACCAGCGACGGAAATGTTCGAGAGATCAATTGAATAAAAGACAAAAGGTCATGATTGTGTCAACGCGGCCTCCCCGTTATTTAAGCAGATCCGTTTCAGGCAACCAGCTCGGCGCTATGTCGAATAGGGCTCCAATGGTTCCGTTATAACCGTGCTCCGCTGAACTTGGCTGTCGTGCTTCAACCGCCACTATCAACTGCTAAGCGCTAAGCCTTGTTGCTATAATTCTCCACCATCTTCGGGCTGCTTTGGTGACTAGAGCGGAGGCAATCCCTGCTTACACCTTGACAGCATGAATGGTTTGAGAAATTCGAGGCAGAAACCAGCTGAAACCGTCAACCAGAATGAATATTCGGATCGATCAAGATAAGACGCCGGACCTATCATAAGCAAGATAATTGATAGGAAGCACCATCTGCCGCATTGATTTAGAGACATGTTATCAAGTATCCATTGTAGAGAATTAGCATTCGAAAAGTGTGGGATCATAGAATAAAGTAGTAATGGGAAGAGAATCAACATCTAAGTCATTATGGTATAACGATTTTCATGGTAAAATATAGCAATTGTCTGCTATAATTCAGTATATATTCTGTTACTGAGAATACCTTTATATAATACCATTATTTATGTACTTCTCCATTGCAGTATAAACAATCATAACGAGGATTGCATTGACTATTTTTCGTTGCTTACATACACTTTATACATTTCTATTAAACTTTCTTACGACACAAAAAGTAAGGGTTATTCAAGCCGGCGTATTCTATCCAGAATAGCGTTATTTTTAAACAGAGAATATGAGCATTTTGTGAGTGTCCTTATGCACTAAATACAATGCCTATCCACTAAACAAAAGTACAATGGCAATTCATGAGACTTTAGCCCTTGTTTCATATTATAAATAATTTGAAAGCCAGCTAACTCTTTGGTGTCATTGTATAGTATTCGCGGCTTGTGTTCGCAGATTTTTGGCCACTAATTGGAATTACTCTTCAATGTATGCTTAATGCCACTTCCCTTTATTTAACCATAAGAAGAGTTATAATATCTTTATAATCTTATGTTAACCCTATAACCCTGCATGCGATGGAAATTCCCCATAGTGGATATATTTATGTCCTGTTGCTCCTTGCCTTCTAACCATTTCTGGGGTCCCGAGATCAATGAAAATTCGCTTAGACCATAAACCCTACCCTCTCGTTCGGTGCTGCTGTCTCAACCCAATTTCAGCAGGTTGCTGATGCTGACTCTGGTTATAATCCTCTCTGCTGAAGCTTGCGCTGGCAGCTGCGACTGCCAGAGATAGTACTCCTAACTTGCCACCGCCAAAATCTCCTCTGGCAGCCCGATGCGCGAACTTTTCCTCAGTGGTTCGCTTGCCATGATCTCTTTCTGGAACGGCTTTATGCGTAAAACCGGCATACAAATACAGAAAAACGACGATCATCTCCTCGACCTTTGCCATGAATAGTTCTATCAGGACAGATGACGTTGATTCCTCTGCCGCCGAATCTTGGAATCGCTTGTTAAAGATGAGAAGAAGAGAGTGGATTATGCGAATAAATAAGAACGGTAGTGACAATGTTACGACCAGTAGCATTCTACTTTCACCTTGCCGTTCTGTTATGTAGCCCGTAATGTTGGCGCCTATCGTAAGAAGGGTGAGGAGAATCAGGACAACCAGGTACACAATCACTCCAGCCTTTACCGTGTCTTGGTTTATAATATCTGTTGCGGTGTCTGCCGATGTTGCTCCAACAATACAGAGAATGAGGGCGACAACAGCTGGGACTTGAACGATTCTCGCAATAAATAAATTGAAGACAGTGTTGTACGGCCGTTTAAGGAGATAATAGTATCTATAACCTGTTAACTAACGAGACTTGACAGTGAAAATAATTGATGTGATGCTAACACTCGAGATAAAATTCCTAGTGTGGCTAGCAAGAGCGGTGACAGACCCAAGAAGCCAGCAATGGTAGCAATGGTCTCGGCAGTGTCAGATGTGGCAGTTATCGTTGCAATCTGTGCAGAGCAACCGATGACACGCATGATGCTAAGTATCGTGAGAAAAATCCAGCCTGAACTCCGCGCCAGGCCGTGCCGAAAAGATACAAATACGCTGCAGATGAGTGTAACGACATAGTAGACGAGTTCCCAGATGGCTAAGCCATCACTCAGCGTGACGTGAGCCATTGCGGTGTGAATCCGTTAAGGTATGTAATCTGATGAAGCCGATGAAAACATTGCTTAAGCTCGGGCTATTTATTGAAAAGAACACACTTCCTAGACTATAGATTTACGAAAGGATCATATTGATTCGACGAATCCAACAGACATGGAGGTTTCCGAAATAGGCAATCGCTGAGTTTCGCGAGGATTGAATGCGTGCGGCACCCTGCCTCGGGCTGTGCTTAGCGCCGAAATGCATTCCCGCAATGGCTTAACTCGCAGTAATTGGGGCGGCGCGCGTTGGAAAATTGGTGGTACCTCGTAGAGAAATCTCCAAACAGGGGACTCTTCGCATAGTGTACGCGTACGCACCTAAAATTGAGTCATCTACTTTCCTCATAGAAGTCTATATGTCTCTGTTGTCAAATTTCGAATGCTGACTTCAATCCCCTTAAATGTAGGCCGGGCTCCGCGGATTACGCTTGCTTTTCGGGCTGACTTGCAAGACCGACGATGTCTGGCAATGCTTGCTCAATATTGGCTGTATCTGTACCATGAGCAAGTTGCGTTATCGTTCCTCTTCTTATTCAAGGCAAGGTAGGTGTTTTCCGTGGTTGGCTGAAAGGGCTCTTTAATCACGTTATGTCGCCATAAGAGTCCCCTTCTTATATTATAGAGACGATTAATTGATCCATATTGCTACAAACCTGGTTAACTGCCTTACTCGCTATGCAAATAAATTATTTATGATTGCTTCGTAATGTGAAATTTGAATACAATTTATCCCTCTGTATCTTCCTCAAGCCCAGCTCAGTCCTATCTATATGTTGCTACGGCAAACAATGTTCCTTTATTACTGGCGGTGTGCGTCCCAATACGCCAGTGCATCTGCACTAGCCTGTCTTACTATAAGCTAGGTATGCATCATGAAAATCAGTTACTGTCTTCCGTATTGCGCAAAGGGAAATGGCGCTATATTATTACTTACCCATTTGAGGCCTCCTTCTAGATTATCGATCTCTTTTCTTTTCCCCTTTTCCGATTCCTTTTGCGCTTTCTCGATTTTCTTTTGATTATCTCTATCAGACATTCCTCGGCCCAGTAGAGCAATTGGATCATTGCGACCACACTGTTGCAGTGGTGGTAGGACTTGTGAAATCGGAGCAATAAGATCGCCATAACACGCTATTCTTTGCCTCGGTGATGCGTTTATGGAATAGGGTCGTGCATCGCCCTTTGGGATGCCAACTTCAGCATCGACATCAGTTGAACTTCCAATGCTAAATTATGTTAACATACTATGTGATGGTAATTGACAAACTACTATAAAGACTCACCATAATTCAAGACCATTTGGCAGAAAGACATTCATGTTGGCGTTTAACAATGCGGAAGAGAGTTGTGATGCCTGGCCGGCTGCCACGCCAAGTCCGATACCAATTTGGCCGATTGTGAGACCGATGCCGGCAGCTCCAGGTCTATACAGCAATACGTGAGCTACAACAAGTTAGGTGTCGGAGAGCTATGAATACTTACATGAACCAACTGGCGATTTTTGCAGCTTTCTGGAAGATCTGATTCTCTGGGCTGGGAATGATTGTAATATTGATTGAGTCCAAAACTTGCATGAAGAGTTCCATTGTGATATTGTAGTGGCTTAGTTCCTGGCTGTACCCACGAAGAAAAGGCTGTCCATCTCCATGAGCAATCTGTGGCAAGGCTAGTGGACGGAATATAGGGCCTCGAGACCACCCTCTGTCGTCGGTGTAGTATTCACTAACGTATGGTTGTTGAGTGTATGACTGCATTTGGTACACTTGTCCATCACCTGTATAAGTCTCACTGCCAGGAGGGAATTGTAAAACTTGGCCGTCGTAATCATTGTGTATGCGTTGCATATCGTCAATCCAATGGCTACCGACTGATGAGCGATAATGATCATCTTGATAATGTTCAGCTCGATAGTGTCGACCACTTTGGCCAAGAGGCCGGTTGCCAAAGCTGCTTCCATCTGATGAGCTTCTAACGTTTTTTTTTTGCGATTCGTATAGTCCGCATCCACTTGGTTGTGGGATGGTGGCCGCTTCCCAGTTGGTAGAGGGCGTTGAGAGCTATTACGACTGTTATTATTCATGAAGGGTAGTCTAGGCCCACCAGAAATTCCGTTGTTCAGCTGATTAGCTCCAAGGGCCGAGCCTATAGCATCGCGTATTAATCCCATACTGATAAAAATAATCCTACTAAGACGTAAAACACGTCGGCAGATGTCTTAGAACAGTGATGACTTTTATGTAGGTAGCCTACTAAGGCTCAGCAAGAGTACGTCGGGGTCTCTTGGGGTGATTACCTTTTTATAAGGGACGATCTTGGGAACATTTGACTATATATGCGCCGCCATGGCAAATATGGGGTATAAATCAGACGTAAGTTGAGTTTCTGTGCCCAAGCCACTGGGCTGCTGACTACGGTTCCTATGCTATTCTATATCAGGCTATCAGTTCGGCGCTAGTTATAACTCCAGGCAGAACTACAAGTATACACTACGAACATTAAAGGTTCCTTAGGGAAAGTACTTCCATAAGTTCGTGGATTACTCCTGCACTGGATGTTTGTGAAATTTACCCCAGGTAGAACCCCTTTGAAGATCGACAGTACAAATAGGTAATTACACAACCTCGGTATATAATCGTGCTTAACTACATTCACCATACCATGCGATTCCTTTCCTTCATAATTAATTGCATTATCTACTTTATGGTATAGGTGTGAATAGTCCTCTCATACACCTTAGAACGGACTATATCCACTCTTCGCCATATTCACTCCTAACAATGTTGCTTCATCCAAATCCTCCTCCGGCAGACCAAACAAGCCATTATGAAGTTTCTTCTGGTAAACTGCAGGACAATCAGGAGAAAAGATGCGAGAATAATAAGCCTTGGCTAAACCTTTGGAGTCGCCCGCAGCAAATGCAGCCCTGCCGTCCTGGATACGCTTTGCCGTGCTCTCATACCGGATATCCCAATCAGAATCTGCTGTGCCTGTAACACGCTCAACACTATCTAGCATCTCCCGTTGACTAATTAAGAAACTCGACACATATATAGCCTTGTTCTGGAATTGCTGCAGTGCTGGCGATGGGTCGTTGTCATCGCCTGGGACCCTTTTCAGTCCCAGAAATGAGGCGACAGCGCGTCCACACTGTGCCCATGTAGTAGTGTTGATTCGAGCCTGTCCATTATCAAATATTGTGACTTCTCTCTTGTTGATGTCGAATCCAAACCAGTCAGGTGGGCATGCCAGACTAAATTCGTACCACAACCCGGTCACCAAGACAGTCCATTTTAAGCCAAGGCGCTCAATCTCGGAGAGAAGTGGCCTAAAAGCTGGGCCCATTCCGGTTTCATCACCGATGGCTTGATTGTTCAATACAACATCCGCCGTGTAGATGTTGGGCATGATGTGTGGTATTTTGGCCTTTGCTGCCGCCTGCACAATTTTATTGTGTATTTCACTTCCAGCCGAGTAAGCCAATGTAATTATAAGAAACTCATGGCCTTTCAACGCGGAAACGATTGATTCTTCGTCATCATAGTCCACAAAAGCGATTTTGACGCTTTCAGGAAATTTGGAAGCGCCTCCCTTACGGGTAAGTGCTGTGATGGTATGCCTATCAGTCTTGAGAAGTTCCTGAGTGATATGTCGTCCCAGTTGCCCAGCAGCCTGCTGGTTATTAGTGGATGAATGCTAAAGATCTGGTTGTTGGTTTGAACGCACTCCCACAATTGCCACTCGCTTGACCTGAGTATTTAGGTCGAATGGCTGGTCTTTAGCGGTGTTTTGCCCGCCCATGATGTATGGTAGCTTGAAATGTTGCGAATGGCGGAGTTGGATAATGATTGAATAGTGTAAATAATGAACATCTGAGTCATAACATAAAATAAAGTGTCTATGGGCGGGTTATATACATCACAACTAATGTAGAAACAGTGTGCCAGCTTGTTTTGTTAACAAGGATTATTAATGTTGGCTCTTAATACTATATATTCTGTTAGTCAGACTGGACTCCGGATTTCCGGGTCGACGAACATCGTCCTCCACCGGACTCCGTATGGGATCGCTGACAACTCACGCTCCATTCTTTTCCATTACTAACATTGGATTTGATTCATAATTTGCACTGCAGTTGAAAGCAAAATGCTTGGCTTATCGGACTCCGTTAAAGCTCAGGGCACGGATACACCGCATGTAATGCCAATTGCAGTTGTTGTGTTATGCGACTAGTAGAATGGCTAGGTATAAATAGCCCCCAGGTATTTCAATAATACTTTTATAACCAGAACATAAACACTACACTGTTACTCTGATTTATCTATCATCTCCATATCTATACTCCTGATATATTAAGCCCTCGGCGTTGGTGATGGATAATACCGACAACCTGGTGATCCCAAAATGGGTATCCTTCACTAAGGAGTGGCATACAAAACCATACCCGGATATTTCCCCCAGTCGTAGTGGTCTGTCTGCTGCTGGGAAGAACGTGGTTATTACAGGAGGCGGCACAGGCATTGGGAAAGCCGTCGCCATCGCATTCGCCCAAGCCGGAGCCAACAGTGTTTCCATCCTAGGAAGGCGGCTGGATAGACTTGAAAGCAGCGTCATTGCGATCTCGGCCGCCGCTCAGCCTAACAGTCAAGTCCTTTACAGAAAAGCAGATCTTACAGACCGTGCGCAAGTCCAAGATGCACTTGCAAGTATTACAAGCGCAGTAGGCAAGGTGGACATATTTGTTAACAATGCAGGCGCACTCCCACCCCCAGGGTTGGTAGCAAAATACAATGCAACAACATTTATGGGAGCCTTTGAGATGAATGTCCTTACATCGCTTAATGCTATTCAAGCATTCATTCCTCTCGCCGGGGTTGATCCGATACTACTCAATATTGGAAGCAACCTTGCCCACGTACAACCAATGCCTGGCATGCCGGCGTATGCGGCAAGCAAGGCGGCACAGCTTAAGATGGTCGAGCATTTTGCGACAGAGAACCCAGAGCTACATGTCGTCAGTCTTCAACCAGGGGTTATTGCGACGGAAATTGCTGGCCCTGACTCTAATGTACAGGGTCAAGACGAAGGTAGGCAGCGGAATGCGGTCTTCAACTTTATAGCGTTACCAATTTCCATTCCATCAAGCTAATAGTTTCACGAGTAGTCGAATTGCCAGCGCATTTCTGTGTTTGGTTGGCGTCATCTGAGGCAAAGTTCTTGAAAGGAAAATTTGTATGGGCTAATTGGGATGTTCCTGAGCTGCTGCAACGGGCTGAGGAGATTCGCGACTCGCGACTGCTTACAATCGGTCTGGCCGGTGTTGAAATGTAAGGGAACTCGTCGGTCAGATATGTACATACGTTGCGTGCTATCGCATGATACAACTTACGTAACAATAGCCTACCGGAACTCCGCTCGGAGTTCTTGATGACATGGCCAAGTCCGCACGGAGCTCCGCCCAGTTCCGTTGCGGGAGTCCTTCTGTTCAGAATGCTAAGTACTTTTTTCTCCCCCTCAGGGATTCAGTATATTGTTGGAACCAGCGTTGAAATCAGTTACTTTGGGCATTCATATATTCCGCCATTTTAACGACTTTGTTCAAAGCAGCAAAACCAACAGCGGCGTCTTCAGCCTTTCCCGTGTCTGAAAACTGGCATGGGTGAGACGAGAGTGCGGAAGGGTCTTGGCAGAAGAAAGGTAAAGCTATTGAAGTTCATCATTAAAATATTCAATGTGGCTCCTTACATGTATCCTTAGGCATGCGATGCATGTTGCCGCCGGAAGATTCGATGTGACGCCAATGTTCCCAAATGCTCCGCCTGCGTCTTACACGGCACCTCATGCACATGGACTCCAGGGCTTCATGTAAAAGCACCTGTTTTAAAGATACAAGATATGTCAGTATTCGCAGATCAATGACCAAACCAATGATACTGACGTGATTAAGTATGAGCTCACAAAATCGTCGCTTCGCCGATATCGAAAGTCGCTTAGCGGCTCTCGAACGCTCCCTTCGCGGCAACTCAGTGTCTCAACACACATTGATGGAAGAGCCAAGATCCCCAGCGTCTACCCTTACAAGTAATTTAGCAAGATTTACAACGACGACGTCGTCGATCGAAAACAGCGGCCATTTCGCTTTGCCACCCCAGGACCAAGTGTCTGTATTGGTAGAAAACTATTTTTCTGACTACAATCAGGCCATGCCCCTGTTCCATCAACCCTTGTTTATGCAAATGCTGGAAAATTGGTACCGATTTCCCCATGAGCGAAACGAAGCGTCATGGGCATCCATAAACGTCGTCCTCGCTTTAAGTCTGCAGCAGACGCCCTCGGCTGCAATAACTAGCGACGACCTGGTATCCTCAGAATGCATCAAGAACGCTCAATCGGTACTGAACCATCTTGTTATTCGAGATGAGGATTTACAAGGGTTGCAGGTCGTCTTGGCACTTGTGATTCTTTTTCTTGGCACCCCGCGGCCGCAGCCCTCTTGTGTCTTGATCGGGACGGCAGTTAAACTAGCGCATCGGCTTAAACTTCATCTCCAGGAAGGACTTAATGATGAAAATATTGAGCTGGCGGCTCAGAAGGAGAGATTACTATGGATTACGTACATACTGGATAGAGACATATCCATGCGAACGGTTGAACCCTATGGGCTTCAGGAGCACGACATGGAGGTTGATACCATTTCACCAATGCTGAAAGACGATCTTGCTGGTGTTTTGTCTCTGCCAGGCAACCCTAGCCAGACTGCAAACATATTCCATCTCCGGATTCAATTGGCCCGTATTCAGGGGCTGATGTACGATCTCACATACTCGGTACGAGCGCGGAAACTTTCTGGCGACCAACAACAGACCGCCGTAGAACGGCTGACGCAGTTGCTCGACGGATGGCGCAATGCTGTTCCGGAAGGCTTTCGTATTGAAGATCTCCCTACTTGCGGATCGGATAATGTTCTGATTCAATTTGTACCCTTGTATCTTGCGTATTTCCTATGCCTGTTTACTGCAAATCGCTTGCAAATTCGCAATTCAAGCTGGATAGAGCGCCTAATGGCTTTCTATGACGGAATCATACATGGCGACGATGTAATCGTCCCATCCTCGGCGAAGTCACTTATAAAGTCGAATATGAAGTTGTTGCCGACTAATTGGTCCAGCATAGTTGAGGCCGCAAGATTATGTATGAGACTTCACCAATTCGTCAGCCATATTCAATTATCGGCATTGCCGTAAGTGGCATAAATATTAGGAGCGAATACTCGTAATGCGAAAGACATGACTGACACAGCTTTTTTAGTAGCATCATTTGCAGTTACCGATCTGCGCTAGTAATCCTTATCGCAAACAACCTGACCGTGGGGGAGCATCTTCTCGATGACCAGATCGAAGATGACTCACGACTTATTGAAGAAGCATTGAGAATATTTGAAAAACAATCTGTGGACACAAATGACGATTTTGGACAACCTAGTGTTTTGTCTGTTTGCCGGAAATTGAACGACGGGTCAAAATTAGCAATATCGAGGCTTCGGCAGGGTCAACCGTTAGTGCCATTTGCAAAAGATTTATACACGCTTTAGAATATTTTACTCTAAAAGCATTGAATACTAGTAATTGTTATAGAATACGTTTAATCTATTTTAATATTTATCAGACTCTTCGAAAAGTGCTTCTTGAATGTATTTAATTATCTTTTAGTATATCCAATAGATATTGTAGTAACAAAAAAGGCAGTGGACGGTACATCTTTACTTTATTGCTATGTTAGGCCGCTTATAGAGGGAACCATTAGACCTGTATGCGTATTCTTCCTCGTAAACGACTTCCTTGCCTCGTTTGCTTAGGGTTCAATCGAAAGCCTTTTCTCTTCAATGAATCTGGTCCATACCTTCAATAAAAACGTCCACATCTTGAATAAAATCTTCCAGAGCTAGATCCTCATCAATTATGAAGTCTGGATCAATGATCCGCACCCCGACATTCAGCGTTAATGCAAACCGTAGTGTTGATATGAATGTCAGCTGATTGTGCACAAGTCGCGCCAGAATTCTCTCTTAAATTGCATCCGGACGTTTAGTACATTTTTCGCGTGCAAAGTTGTATAACTTGTTTGAATCATTGTCGGCACAGTACATAAGCCGACAATGATTCAAACAAGTTATACAACTTTGATACCAACTAACGGGCGCTTGTCTGCCGGCAAGTCCACATAAACAACCCTGAGGATATTTGACTTCCCTCAGCCAAATCCACACTTCAAATAGGTCAAGGTGGACTCTGCAGCTTACTGGCGTATACAGGGTGCAGGATTCTTCAAGATTTGTTGTGGCAAAACCTTAAATCAGCCGAATACAGCCGTGCCCACGAATAACCTCGGTCCGCGGATGAAGAAACCGTTAGGATGGATTATTTCAGGTGGAAAGCCGTCGACCTCAGCATCGTTGCAGGTTTCTTCCTTTTGTTTTGTTATCTCTAATAGGTGTTATTATCGCTAATTAATAAAAATTGCATTTAGTACCACATTCTAACTTTACACACCGTAATAAATGTAGCTTTTTGTGTTCCATATCCAAAGAATTTGCTTGTACTTTCTTGTAAAGCCAATGGCATTACTAGTGTCGGATTTACTTCGGCGGTGGCATCGGACCTTCAAAGAGATAACCTTCCTCGTCCGTGTTCCAAATCCTCGGAAGTTCGATCTTGCAACTGAATCAAGCCCGTAGGCAATATGCCGACCACAACAGCTACCGATCGTACGACCCCAACCCGCAGCTACCGCTGCGCAGTTGCGTGTCAGGGCTGCCGCCAGCGCAAGGTTCGATGCAGCTTGGCTGTCACGGGTAAACCATGCATAGGCTGTACTCAGGACCGGACCGAGTGCGTTGTCGTCCCAAAGCAGCGAAGGAAGTGAGCATGAAACATTATTGAAATCAGATACTGTATCGACTCCTAATAACTGTAATTGCAGAACCCGAAAGTCGCATCCAAAAGTCATTCGCCGGCATGATCCAAATCCTATGCAAGGTTCCAGCGCTGTAGATAACCTTCCCGCTGATGATGAGTCGAATCCCAGTATGAGCTCATCTACCTTTCAAAATGGGCCGGGTGAGGCAGATCCAATTTCTATACAGACTCATCCGGCTTTTGGAGGTGACACTAGTGAAGGCGGTACGGGCAATGGAGGCGATGCCGGAATAGCATCGTCGGAACAATCTCAAGATGTCGGGGCTACGACTATTCGCGCCGAAGTTCACGGTGATATCGAGAATGAGGAGAGAAGCGGGTTTGAGATTGCGACGGCAGCATTAGGACAATCTCAAAGAAACGGCGAGGTGCCTTTCTACGCCGGTTAGCAAATTCAAGTCTGTAACACTCGAACGAGTCCAGCTGATCCACTACATAGGAGGCACGACCGGACCCACATACGCTTTGGACATATGTTCACCAGAGAAATCGTTGTCAAGGCACTTTCTCATCCCATCGCGGGCTCGTTCCCCTCTTTCCGATGTGGACCGAAGCTATCTTCAGGCGAAAGGAGTACTTACGCTTCCCAAGGCAGAAAGCTGTGGCAGCCTCCTTCGAGCGTATCTCCATCACGTTCATCCCATAATGCCAGTCATTGAAGTCGATCAGATCTTAGAATACCAGCATAACGGGAGACTCCATGAGTACAACATTCTCCTACTCTGGAGTATTTTCTCCGCTGCAGTTAATGTGAAGGTCCTCTGGCACCCATCATGTTGGGTTGTGCTAATCAAGTAGCAGTTTGTCCCTCTTGAAATCTGTCAGCAAGAGGGTTATAATTCTCGAAAGGAAATGAAGGCTGCAATGTATTCACGTGCAAGGGTGAGTGGTTAATAAGCTTTGATCGGTCTGAGAGAGTGATGTTGTCTTTAACAGAGATGCTAATTCTGTGCAATATTAGTGTATGTTTACCGTCAGTAAAGAAATAAACAAGGTGATCCTTATACAGTCTTCTTTATTATTGGGTTTCTGGATTTCGGAACATGATCAACATTTGCAACCTTGGTACTGGACTGGAACCGCAATCAACCTCTGCCAGATGCTGGGACTACATCGTGATCCAGACTCCTCAAAATTTAACTCTGCAGTCACCGATCGACAACGGTGCCTGTGGCGCCGGCTCTGGTGGAGCTCATTCTATCGAGACTGCTGGCTTGGCTTAAATTTCGGAAGGCCACTTAGAATTAACCTTACTGACTGCGATACACCTATGCCAATGGCCACGGATGTGCTTATTGATTTAGTAGGGATGCCTGAAAGTACATCCGCTAGCTTTCTACCAGATGATATGTCCAGGCTGGCCTCTTACTGGGTGAAATTGGTTGACTTGAGCAAGAAATTGGGTGCTGTCATTGCTTTGAACTACCAGTCTCAACGACCGCGGCCAACTATCCAACAGTTCACAGCTCTTGAGTCGGAGATTCTCCAGTGCGCATTACCAAATCAATATGAGTCTAATCTGACCAGTCTGGCACGGTTTCATTCTTTACATGTTCATTTACACTACCAGTAAGTCTGGTTTCTGCGTCATTCCGGAATGATAATAACAACGGGGATAGGGCACTTCTTATTGCTTTGTATCGCCCATATCGATCCGAAACTCCAGCTGGTCTTGATACTGAACCTGAAGATTGGCAACATCGGATGTGCCTGAAGGCTGGTGAAGCTGCATCTAAGACCAATGATATTTTTAATGCCCTCGCGGAAGACGGACTTCTCATATTCGCCGGGCCAATGACGTAAGTATATGGACCTATTTCAATTCCTCACTCATTTTATTCCTGATCCTCAGCATCTGGCTATACTCAGCTGAAAATTACAATATCTGACACCTTCTAGACCAGGACTCTTAGCCCCTGCAATGCAAACGCACTTGCTGTTTTATAAGTCTGCCGACCCCCTCACAAGACGCCTCAAGCTCCATAAACTCGAGATGTGCATGCTTATTATGGAAGAACTTCAAAAAACCTATACTGTCGCTTCCATTTACCGAGGGATTTTCCTCAAGGCTATGGAGCAGATCTGCCCCTCCTACCAAACAAAATTAACGACTTCCGAGCAAGCAATCAGCTCAGTTCCAAGAAGCGATTCTACCAACAGGAACCACACTGTGGATGAGGTTGCTCCTGGTCAGTCAGAGGCAGAACATCTTGGTAGCACCACTTCATTTACCGGTGCGTCAGGGCAAGATACCGAAATACTTGGAGATTTCATGGACTCATTAATTGATGACTCCTCAATATTTAACTTCTGGGAAATATGGAATTAAGAAAAAAGCCAGTACCAATTCCTCATGCTTCGTTCAAAAAGCCCTCCTGTTGCAACTCAAAGAATTAATAATTAGCAAAATCGGAAGCCTCAAGGTTATAGTCTTCGAGCTCTAAACCTATACCTATTAACCAAGATAGCGATGTGACAGGTGTAGCTCACACAATTGTTGTATATAGCAGAGGGTTGTATCTCAAATGGTGACTAAATCCATCTAACAGAACATAATATTACGCATGAAGGAATTTAAGGGAATTTACGCAAACTTTCCCTATACTCATTCCCTAGCTTCATAATTATCATACAAGAGCACTCGGCGTTCTTGACAAATTTGACCAATTCAATAAGCCTAATATTCCCAGTTGCACCGTCAACGTACCGGACGGCAGGTGTCGTTTCACTTGCCTTTATTTACATCAGTACTTCCGAAGCAGTTCCGCTGTACTCCCCCCATCTTTTTTTTTTTTTTTTTTTTTTTTTTTTTTTTTTGTTTTGGTTTTGCTTGTAATTCTACCTCCGTCGAGGTAGTTGTACATATGTGACCCTTTATTGGCGTTTTCATCGTGACAGTCATACTCTCTAGCATTCTTACACTGAGGATTGGCCACTATGCACCCTTCTGCATCGTTGTCGGCGTGAATATGGCAATTGTGGGCTCATTAATAACGCAAATACCCCTCACAACGTATGGCAGCGCTATTATGGAATTCCAGGTTTTCCTGGCTCCGGTATGGACCTAATAACCGATAACACGTACAGCGTCGCCAATCCTTCTTTACACGATCCTGACACAAGGCTTGCGAGTGTTGCTCTCTTCGAGTATTGCTTCCATGAGTAATATCTGGTTGCATTTACCACAAACTTGCCTTTTGAAACCTCTAACTGGCGCTGAAATCCTTTGGGTGTCATGATTAGGATGTCCATGAAGTACTGTCTAACTTAGCATCGCCCGTCTTGTGGCTAGATCACACCACTTTGCGAAATGGTGTAGTTTGTACAGTCACACAAGTTACTACATTACTGTGGGAGTAGATACTATATGTTTTCTTCTTAGATTTTGCATGTGATGAAGAAATCTCGACTTCAAGCGGATACCAGAGGGTTTCTATACTGATGCTACCATTCAAAGTACGTGGAAGTTTACAAATGAAAAGCACTAACCCACTACGGAATGATCAAGGTTTTGACAAGTTATCACGAGAATGGAGCATACGTAGTGTTACAATCCAACAAAGTGAGGTATATCCCACTAAATAAACCTCATGTAAAATAGCCAATCGGGAAGAGAAATATTTTTTTCATCTACATACGTACGAATAGCATTATGAGGACATAACGACAAGAAACTCTTCTCGCTAAATGGATTTACATACCCTTTTTGCTTGTGGTAGTGTGTTCCGTATATTATTGTTCTATGTTCTATTTATATCTCTACATCGTTGTATAAATTGATGAATTGATACAGTGCTATAAATTGCAATCTGATGCAAGTAATTTGAGTGTTCACTCCCCCTCTTCATGCTAGTCTCTATGATTTTTCTGGTTAGCCAAGCTATCTCACCGCTATACCTTACTATGCCTAACCACTGCTGCTGATGACTAGGAACACGGTCTATAGCGCGGTCCCATATCGGCTCCCATCTGTCCAATGCACTTAATACAATAGATATATCCATTGTACATAACAAGGTTGCATGATAATTAAAGACAATTGGTTGCAAGGCTTCAGAAAAGAATTTCAGATTTATTTCTTCTGCGATCTGGTGGAGAGAATCACTCACCCATAATGATAATATAGAGATTTTGAGCAGTAAGCGCATCATAAGTTACCGTCATAGCACTTGTCCAATCTTTGCTTAATAGGTTTGCTACTAGGGTTTTGAGGGAAGGAGTACGCGATGATAAATTTTCATGCCCCATTAGCTCCTCAAAGCTAGACAAGGAGCCTGCATCCCAAACATTATCGTTGCAAGGAAGTGAGCTTGACATTTCTGCAAGTGACATAAGAGGCGGGTGATTGCAATATACTGTCAATAACGAGTCAATAAGAAAGGTCCATGTCACCAGTCTGATACAGGTTTCTCTGTATATAAATGTGTGCCACTTCAAACCGGGTCCCGAAAGCTCATGTTTGGTTTCCGTTAAACCAAGTCTTCTCAGAGTGCTGATCAGCAATGGATGTCGGTTTGTAACGACTCGTCGGCGCAAAGCAATATCGTTCATATTGATATGGAGAGAGTTCATAAGAAATGCAGCTTGAAAGAGCTCAAGAGATTCTCGGGTACTGGTTGCAGTGTTCTCCATGTTCTTTATATGACTGAAGATATATTTGTCTGCTATTATCTGCATAGCTCTTGTGGGAGAGACATAACCAGGCGTCTCATTTCGACGATAAGAATATGTATCTCCAGTCAGCATTATGGCTAATAGCAAAGGCAAGGCCGCTTGTTCTGGGTTGAATGTCGGCCAATGCACGATGGGCCATTGATGGTAGTATTGTCTTCGTGAGTACGCAGCTATGAGAGCCGAGCAATTGGTGCTGGTTAGGAATTCATTGAGCGAAGCAATGTCAAGAATGCAATGGAGATGCGGTTTGCCGGCGGTGAATTGTCGCAAGTCGGCGGCGAGTTGTATCATCCGATCAGCGAGACCATGATTTGAAGTCTCTGCCAGGGCCTGTGATGGAAATGGCGTATCTGGTGGAATACCGCTACAGTTGCTGCCATATTCCATTATCTGATCAGGGCTCAAGTCTATTAACCCTAATAGCAAGAGCTTCGGATCTATCGTATCATCCACCGAATTATACAGTGATGTATTCCACTGTTCAAAAGAGACTCTCTTTGGTTCTTGCTGCGATGCTTGCCCTGGATCTTTCTCCGGTTGTTCAACAACCATATCGCTCAGAGAAACAATCTTCGGGTCTGTCCAATTGAGCAGGGCAGAAAGGTTTAAACATTTTCTTTTAGGAGCATCGCGTGTTTCGTTCGGTTGTGGGCTACATCGCTGGTGTGTGGGATTTGTACACAGATACCTGTAGGTACATGTTAAGCTTCGTGCGGCACAGCGACCGCATGGCGTCTTTGCGTCACATGAGACCTTAATCCGTGAGCATCTATCGCACGCACGTAATTTCCTACCACGTTTAGCATCTCGCGGTAAAGGGCGATTCTTTCTGGATCGGCAGGTTCGCGCATGGCGCCGGGCACCGTCGACCCTGGCAAAGGTCCGCTGGCAGAAGGGGCACCCAGCATGATTCCCAGTGTCTTGTGCAAATGGAAGATGACAAACAGCGCATTGAGATCTGTTTATGGATGACATTTCGCGTCCGCTGAGGGTTTGACCAGAGCACAAGAAGAAATGAGTGATTTTTCCGACGCCGAAAACCACGAGGCTGACTAGTTGTACAATATTAGTACGCTGTAATGATACCAATACCTGTTACTCCACTTTTCTGAGCATGTGTTTATTTCCCGACGCCTCAAGAAGCCGGCCAATTATTATATATTACACTTAAAGGAGCATAGTAAATAACAGAACTACATTTTCTCTTACAGAATCTTCCCAATCAGTTTTATTTGAGTACAAATGTTTCTCAGAAATATTCACATTGCCCCTTTTCCAATTCCCTGTAAGCTGGTGTTCTGCCTGATAATAGACTTACAACTAATGATGCTGTGTCTCGTAGTTTTTCGATATGTCCTTCATACTTGCGGCTTACCAATAAGAACTCTCGAAATCTCTGAAGTAATGAACCGATTTATGTTTCTTACGCGAAAACAATACGCTACAACTCTTATGAAGAATATGTCTACCTCTAGAGCCGTATCGCGCGAGCTCCGATCGGGGAGGCTGATGGACTATGCCTTGTAAGTGCATCAATCCATCAGAGGATCCACAGAAGCCGCTAAGCTGACCAAAACATGTTTACAAATAAAGAACAACGATCGATCAAATTGTTGCGTGGTCGCGCAATGGATCGATGTGGCCACTCAGCTTCGGTCTTGCATGCTGCAGTATAGAGATGATGCATGCCTCGATGCCACGATATGATCAAGACCGCCTGGGAATTATTTTTCGAGCATCCCCTCGCCAGGCCGATGTCATGATAATTGCGGGAACTCTTACGAATAAAATGGCTCCAGCTCTTAGACAATGTTATGATCAAATGCCGGATCCGAAGTGGGTGATTAGTATGGGATCTTGCGCAAACAGCGGGGGATACTACCATTACAGCTATAGTGTTGTAAGAGGCGTGGACAGAGTCATTCCTGTGGACATATACGTGCCAGGCTGCCCCCCTACTGCTGAGGCGCTGCTTTATGGAATTTTCCGACTACAGAATAAGATTCGAAGAACGAAAACAGTCAGGATGTGGTATCGCAGATAACCCTGCGAAATAGAAACATTTTTCCCAAGATGAAGCAACATGCTCTAGTGCAGTACAAATGTCTATGGGTCTTGATTCCAGGCTAAAAGGGAGTACCAAACTCGACATATCTGGCCTAGAAACCCCTTTGTTAAACAACTTTAGATGTATATGGTTGTTATAATACTCCGTTTTTATGTAATCCTTGAATTTACGCATACAAGCGCACATGCATAGCAATATATTAGCATACTTGTTGGGATGCGGCGCAATAAGAATATGCTCTTTTTTTCAGAATCATTAAAGATACTATAATTAGCTTTATAAACTGTTTTAGTGTTGGAGTTAACAGCAAGTTAGGGTAAAATACTCGTGTTAGTTCTGTATATTGCCAACCCACATTTATAGCCGAACAGTATGCCTGGCCGATGCAAATCCACTCTTATCGCCGAACTTCTTCGTAAGCTTAATACTAAGTGCAAACTAGCTATGATCCCACTACAAAGCTACTCCTACCCTACGTGGCATCCTAACTTATTACTCCGTTACAACCCACGCGTCTAATAATGTGATTCCAACGATAACTTTTAACTATGTTAGCTCTATATAATTTTAGGATTTTCACTGCAGATTACGAGCTGACATAAGCACTTTAACTGCAATTTCTATAAGGATAACTAAGTGCTATTCTTAGGTAGTCTATTATTCTAGGGGGCACTCTTACTATAAAAGCTGCGTTTATTTTCCCATCTCGGATTTCCAACACTCAGCTTCAAACACTATTATCTTTCACTCTTTCTAAACTGCAATAGTCAACTCTAATTTGGTCTATCAAATCTCCTCAGCATGGGTAACTTCGGATATATCGCCTTTGTTAGCATGATTGCTAGCCTAGCCTATCCAATCCTCGCAAATTATTCGTCTGGTAAAGGAGGGCAAATCAACTTTTATAAGGATACCAAGTGTTCGCAATACAATGGTGAAGCAGCCTGTTGGTGGAACAAAACACCGTTTATCGGGCTGCAGTACGAGGGAGGTGGCCCTGGCGACTGTTTCGACCTTAATATGCCTGGCAATTCTCAGTCTATTAACATAGCTGGTATGTGGACTAGCGGTGGAGGTGCAGATGGTGGTGGCTGTACTTTCTTTTCTGGCTATGGCTGTGATGGTGCCAACCAAGTCTGGGCTACATATGGCAGCGGCTCAGGAACATGCTTGCCTGCAAGGGGCAGTGCTGGCTATCTGTGGAAGAGTGCGTGGTGCGCGGCCGGCCTCTAAGGCTAGGAAGTTGCGACATTATTGGGATAGCGGAGTTTAAATGAATATATGTTTTTGAAAGGATGAAGTCTTTCTCACCTTTGACCCAGTGAAGGCACTTGTTTGTGCTTAGTGTGACACCTTGTGCTGCAATAAAAAGCACAGCATGTAACTTTATTTAAATAATTAGTAATGTCATATTTATTCTAGGGCTAGGTTGATATTAGAACGTCATCCTGTAATCTCAATCCGACCTCTAAAATCATCGCTTAGATCAGAGTCTCTGCAGACCCTAAACGCTCTGGTGAGAGGATAGTCTGACGAACACAGCCAAGAAAGCTTGCTAAGACTAGTAATCAAGGTCAAGCGATGCCCATTCTTCTAGAAAACGCTGGAAGCTCAAGTCATGCCTGCATGTCAAGCATCTTGAGCCAGAGTCGGTATTTACATATCAAGACTGGAAATCTGACTCTCATGGAGACAGTGCAGCTTTGACATGCATTACGACCCAATTCCTTGGCGGATCGAACGGCTTATCCAACCGCCGACAAAGTCAGATTACATGTTGTATATTATTAAAGTACTGGAATCACTTAGAAAACAGGGTATGCGAGGGGTTGACCAAATTAGTGGAAATACATTTCCTTCAGGTCATCGCAAATACACCAGTGATACTTGGCAGCTCTGCGGTCGAATGGGAAACGAGCAGGTTTTCGCCATATTAATATGCACCTATGACGTGGATAACTTAACGAAACGCCGCCTTCACTTCCGGCAACTGATTGACGTAGGCGAACATTAATTCAGCTACTATAATTATCGGCATAGCCAAAACTTCAGCAAAGACAACCTACCGGCACACTGCTATAGTATAATGAGCCATACCGACGAACAAGCTATGTCTGCCATTTTTGGACTTACTGTGTATGACTTGTACGGGTGTTATGACATGGTACGACAAGGCCAGGAAATCAGCTCTAGAGTAATTCCTCAGGGTCATCTTAGTACATTTCCAAAAGAACTGGGATACCGTGTAGTGTCTATATCACTAGTTAATCCGGGTTTTCTTAACCATCACCACTGCGCCATGCTTCATCTCGTGGATCCCGGTAATCGTATCTACTCAATGAGCGACGTCCTTCCGCAGAGTCTCCACGAGTGAGAAGTATCAGCCCATGAGATCCTGGAGAGCAAAAGAATTCCTCTAGAGACCGCAGAGCAGATTATAAAGCTATTTGACCACTAGTTAATGAGCGTTAGAGAAGCAAAAGGGTGACAAAAAGAGATGCAGGAGGAGCTTAAATAGGTGTATTTAACGAGATGTTGCTTAAGGCAATACGACACATTGTAAACAGGCTTTGTGGAGGTTTATTCTTATGCGCTCTTCTTCGATTTCAGCAGTTGTAGATAATGGTGACATTTCTAGAATAGGATATCCGGTGGAATCAAATGGGATGGTTTTATTATTGTGATTACTAAAGACAAGGACCATTTGAGTTACACAGCTATCCACTCCATTTTATTCTCACTTCTTATGTATACCATATTGTACAATAAATAAACTATCTGCAAAGAGATTATACAAAGAGAATTAGATTTATGTCTTACGGTTTCTTATATAGCTTTTCCATATTAGCTGATTGTCTATGTAAATTGTATCGCCAAATCTTTTTAGTCCACGGCAAAAGAAAGGCAACGATAATTGTTCAGCTATCTTTCCGACAAAGGCGTCCATTGGCCTGCTGATATCAGTGGTTTGACCCTATGCACGTAACGCAGTAGAATAAGTCGTTGGGATCGTACTTCTTCTTGATCGCTTCAAGTGTTGGCCTCGTTGTGCCGTAGAAATTCGCCAGATAATTCGGATCTTTGTAGTGTGCTTCATTGATATAGGTTCCAGTGTCAGGTGCTAGCGATTCCAATGAGGCGCCTTTAACGTAGGTTATATCATCCTGTGCCGCCTTCACTTCCGAGTAAGGAGTTGTGTCTGGCCAGTTACGGGCCACAAGGTTGTTCACTAAAGATTGCTGCCAGACCGGGTTGATGGTAGTATTAGGGACATCCAAAGCTACAGCACCGCCGCCGTTAACACCCACTATGGTAAACGCATTCTGGCCAGGGAGGCCTGCAGTGACATTGACCATCTGTCGCAGGGCAGTGTTATTAATGAGCCGCGTACTCCGCAAAAATCGAGAACTCATAATTATACTCTGCCCAACGTTCATGCTATTTGCATGAATATCGTGGGAATAAGTGAAATAATCGGGAAATGCGATATATTCTGCCGTTATGTTCATACCCTTAGAATTGAATGGCGCTAATTTCGCTACCACGGGTGCCATGCTTTCCTGTACATCATCGACGCTTCTGTTGAAGCCACCAAAGGCCGACTCTAGTCGTCTGACTTTCGGGGCCAAGAGTGTGTCCCCGTCCCAGGCCGCCCAGCCAGCGTAACCGCCAAGATTTGCCCCTAGGATCATAGGCGTGATTTCATACCATGTCGCAATGGCATCCAAGAAAGTAGTTACATCATCATTCCCATCCTGGGGGACAATGTTCAGAATAACAGCGGTTACAGGCATCTCCGGGAATGCTTTAACGGTCGCGTTGACGACAACTCCATAGGTGCCACCGCCTCCCCCCCTAAGTGCCTGGAACAAATCGGTATTCGAGCACGCATTCGCCGTGACGATATTCCCATTTGCGAGAACAACTGTATACTCAAGGACTTGGTCCGTAGCAATACCGAACTCGCGCATAGAAGCCGAGTGGCCTCCGCCTTACAAGTATCCGCCAACGGCGCCTACTCCAATGCCTGTTCCTCCAACGACGATCGAGTTTTGTTCGTGCGCAAATTGATACACTTCTGTCCATGTGTATGCTCCACCAATGGTAATCGCGCTGCCGGCCCAAAGAGCTGCCCCGGTAGACTCCATACCCTCAGGTTCCTGCGGAGAACATTGGCTAGTTGATAGATATGAGTCGTGGAAGGTGAGACCCTGGCGGAGGTTATGTGTCCAGATCTCTAGACTAGCGTATCCTGTTGAGCGGCCCAGGAAATCGTGACCGGTCTGCTTGATAGCAACGCGCATATTATGTTGTGCTGCGAACTTGAGCGCAAGAGAAATGTCATTTGCGTTTGTCACATTGACGGCGTAATATGGAGAGTCTCCCAGAGAGCAACTAGAGGTGTTACCACCAGGTATATCACAGTTGAAAGTGTAAGGGTAGTCATAGCCAGTTGGAAATCGAGCATGAAAAAGCGAGTTGTTCCAATTGGCCTGGATAGTAGCGCACTGAGATGGGTTGTTTAGACGCCCTGGGTAGCACGGAGCAGCTACAGGAAAGTTCTGATAAGCTTTCCTGGAAGAGATGCGTTGAAAGCATTCAAATCTGCCTCCGTTGGCCAGCAGGCTGCGTCTCCTGGGACCTATATGTTTGTTAGCAACCTGATTTGAGTATGGGTCCTCCGCGAACTCATTGTTTGCGTACACATTTACATGAATATGCGTGCACGACGCTCGACAGGCAGGCAAGAATTGACAGAACGACCAATTTCCAGCCGACCATTTTTCACGGCATAAGTTGCTCTATTTAATAGCAAACTGATGAACCGAGTCCTGGTACGAAATGGCGGGACCTCAAGCATTTTATATTCGTGCTCCTCCATAGGTCACCCATGCTTCTTCTTAATCCAAGCCAACAAGGGTAATCATCAAGATTACTTGGTTTCCGGAAGGCTCGACAGAGTATATTACTAGCGGTAACCAAAATGCGCTTATACACCGCCTGTAAGCAACAGGAAATATAAGTACAGTGAGCGGACAAAAGTCTGCAACCACACCACAGTGCCCCACCTTAAATAGCAAAAATATATATTTCTAAAACTAATAATTTAACCTACTTATAAATTAAAAGTAAAGGAAAGAATATTATAATACAATATATACTTTTATTTTATAAAAATATAATTTTTTAATTAAGTTCTTCTCAGCGTAAATAGCACCTATAAAAGCAGGGTCGTAAATAAAGGCTGTTTAAGTCGTGTAATCAAGCTTTTCCAGTTATATTGCTCATGCCCTATACTGTACTATCTGTAGTAGAAATAGTAGGATTGAGTCACCGGCAAAATGGCCAACAGGGCCTAAGGTGCCAAGCAGATGTCAACAGGTCGCCATCAGGTGCCATATACTAAAACAGCTGGAGGACTAGCAAGGTTCCAAGACATTGGGGTATCAAGCAACGCAGCACCTACCTACCTATATATATATATATATATATATATATATATATATATATATAAAAGTACAGCTGTAACTCCTGAATCAGTGGGAAGTTTACAATAATAATTCAAGAAAATTTAATGATACAGTTTTATTTTACCTGCTGTTTAATTTTAATAGCCCTTACTCTTTCGTTCTGGGGGGAGTGTTCAAACAGCTCGAACAGCTGTCTCCTTGTCGCAAGTTATGACAGTACCGGCATTATCTGCGCTCACATGAAGCAACAAGTATCCTTCTGCCGTCTGGTTAGCAGAAACTGCTCTGTAAATACAATGTCAGGCTCATTTGACGTGCCATCCTACCAAGATCATAGAATACCTCGTGGAGCATATCCTTATGCAAGAATCCGGTTGCATTGGGTGATCTTATGAAAGCGATGTACTGCCTCCGCTGTCCTATCAATTGAATTCATATGGCTTAGCTGAATGATGGTTCTAAAAGTTTGAATCCCGTCGACAACGATCGTTAGCGGGGAAGCCTCGTGAGACAGAACGTGGGGATCATCAACATTCTGGGGAAGCTTTGGAGGAAGAAAGACATGCTCCACCATACACAGCGTCCTTTACGATCATGTATAATGAGTAGCGATATACCCGAGATCAGATGCGTCCCCATGTGTGCTGCTGGACGAAGTTATGGAATAGGAGGAAATTGTATAACTGCTAAAAATACAGACTTTTTATTGGTGAATTTAGGCCATGATCAAATTTTAGAGCGAGAAATGTGACCTACAAATTTTCCTTGCAATCGATGGCGCCAAGAAAAGATTCATCTAGCTGTACTAAATATCGAAATATATTACAATAGTTATATGAATAGACATATGTATGGAATTTAACGATCAATAGTACAGCCAGAGCTCCACTATGGGCCATGTTTCTGGCCTCTCGGGCCTGCAGTCACAGTACGGCGTACGTAGTTGTATCGGTGTAGAACGCGTTTGAAAAAGGTGATATATATTTATCGAAGCTACAGATGTTGCTACGGAAAGGCTTCACAAAAGCGTGCAGCGGATTAATAACGGACGGAGTTTCAGATGGCCGCTTCTTCCAGACGGTGTAAAGAGAAAAATTGGGTTATGTCGATACAAACTCACAATCGTGATACCGGCGTTAAAATAAATATATCTACAAAAAAAAGTAATGGTAAATAGTAAATCATATATTAATTAGTACATTGGCTCTTGGGACACATCATCTGTTATCCGCAAATTAGATTGTCTACCAGATTATGTTTCCATCTACACCCCGCCCAGAAATGATAATAAATGCTACTATCAACTAAGATATCTCTATAATGGAATATCATTAACTAAGTAGGTGATGAGTATCACACTTCTAGAAATTGACTCTTTTTATCTTCCATAGTGGCTCCAAATTATTAATTAAACTATTGATAAGTGGAGTTTCTGTGAGTTCACAGCTCATCTTAGTTTTGATTGACTTTCATACCCACCTCGCTCCATTGGGGAGTAATGGGTTCATGATTCCCCGAAAATCTTTGTCCGTCAAACCATAGCTCAAATCTTAAATCTGCGGGAGCAACAATAACGCGAAGATCAAACTTGCAGATGTAGAATTTGTATCCTTTCCGGAAGAACATTCCTCTTTTCTGCTTAAGCAGGAGTTGATGTTGTTCTACACCATCCAAATTGCTTTTCACTCTACATAGCTTAGTGACACCAGCTATTGACAGACATTTGTGTTAACTAACATTCTCTTTAATATTACTAACGTGGCCAAGAAACTAACATACCTTGTTTAAGGCTCTGTGGGAGAAATGAAGACTCATTTTGAGAAATTACTATGTCTGCATTCCAACTCCTCGTTGTGTCGTTAGGTCCCAAGCGGTATTCAAACGATTTAACAAGTGGAACGTTCGGGTCGATTATATCTCCCTACTCTAAGCTTTAGTGATATATGGAATATCTTTATTTCCGGACTACTTACCTTTCGGATAATCCATTGAATCTGATTAATGGCCCACTTCTTTTTAGGATTCCAATGATCTTCAACTACCTCTTCATCAAAATGGGTATCTGGAGAGTACATCTCTCTCACCACAATGCCGTAACTTGAACGAGCAATTCTTGCTGCGAGAACAGGAATATTTCCCGTTTCTCTCCTTTGCTGGTAGTCTAGCAGGAGGCCTCGGACAACAACAAGTTGCGGGTCGTGGCATGGTACTACTGCAATCTTAGCAGCATTGGCGTGCGGGTAAGCGATGACATGTTGCTGAATCCTGTCACGTATATAGGTTGAACTGCCAAGTCCACCAGAGAGGACCATATATTCCTTATCATGATCAGCCTATCTCAGGCTACTGTCATTAAAATCCAGCAATCTGTGCTTACCACTTGCTGAGTAGGATAGTGCTCGCTTAGCCAATTTAGCTGCTCTGTTATCCTCTTCATGATGCCTTCGATCTGCATTTCAAAGAGAGATTGGATCTCCGCCCTATATAATGTCAGTTTCGCTTAACAATACTTCTCATAATAGATTCTTCGAGGCTCTTCACATTGAAAAGAGCATGCGCCCATTTTCCACAGCAAGTGTGGGATAGCTTAAACCATTTGACACTCCTTCCATTGGCATTCTAAACACAGATTGCATATACACTTTTTCACCAAACTTGTGTTTCAAGATTTTAAAATGGTGACTCTTGGACAAACGAATCGCCAAATCGTTTGGTAGCTGGCGCTGTATATCGGGACTTCCGGCAAGCCTCCCCATGATAAGTCGAACAAATGCCCGATCAATCAATGTCGATCCAATTCCTACACCTTTCACAGCGGAAATTTGGGCCATCTGAGGGTAATTGATATCAGCTGATGTTATGCGCATCAGAGCTAAATCGGTTGTTCCTCCCCCAGCATCTACCGTTAGAAATACGCTGCCTCGGTTAAAGGCAATTGGGCTTGTCTTGAGCGTCGCAACGGCCGCCGCTTCAGCCTCTGTAAGATCGATCTGCGCTATGTGTTTTAGACCCTCAACTCCAAAACCCGCATCGCGCACAATGCCCTTAAAAATGTTGATAATCTCCATACGAGTCCAAGTAGTGGGCACACTGAATAGGAAAGTTACGGCCATGTCTGCCCAACCGCCGAGGTATCGTTTCCCCGTCTGCATCTCAACAGTTTCTTTAACGTGCAGATATACTTGATGGAGATAATCGGTCGCAAATAGCTGTGCTTCTTTTGTATTTTTCGGTAAATTCGAAAATCCTTGCTGCTGCGCTGCAGACAATGTTTCCTCATCGATGAAGATTTTAAAAAAATCTCGTCGTCGTTTTCCTGGCAGTTTATCATCGTCATCATCGCACATAAATCCCCAAGACGATACTGTTCCATCTGAATTGTATATCAGAGTCGTCGGGACTTTTCGCTCTCCTCGATCACCACTTCCGGGCCAGTTATTGATAACCTGAATTGGTGTCTTTGGGGTCATCCATGCAGCGCCTTGATATATTTTATCAGCAGTGTCAATATTTGATATGCATCTTCATTTGTATATTCACCAGTATACGTTGTGCCGAAATCGATTGAGACGGTAATATCGCTGTTTTCAGCCATCGTGACATCATTTCCAAGTGTCTAATTGACCTGTCTAACAACCTCTCGTAGAGGCTGACTCAAAGCTAGCAGATGGGAATTTTATAAAACGTAAAGTTCGGTCATCCGGAAGTCTGCCGATATTTGGAGAATCGCCATCATCCCCTGAGTAATATGCGAGGAGCGGAAAACACGGCTGAAATGCTACGCTGTTGGTTGTGCATGTTTCAAAGGATCTTTGTCTAGTCCTCATTTGATGCGACGGGGGAATGTATCTTCGCAAAAGATCCTGAACGGTCTGCATTTCATAATACGACTTTTACAACTAATTTTGCTATTCAATTAGTAGCCCACTTTATTTTTCTTTTGTTTGCAAGCATAAAACGAATAGAAGAGGATCAGTCGTCCGATTGTGTGGATTGTTAGCTTTAGTAGATGAGAAGAGGTCGAAAAAGAGGAGTTGTGGGGAAACAGTCTCTGCTGCGTAGAGCTATGTTTGTCCCAGTTGCGATCGCTCACCAGAATGCTAGCAAGCTAGTGTCTTCATTGTCCCACTTTGATGCGTGGCCTCATGGTATAGCTTGCAGGGTTAAAATCCGCCAAATAGAAATCTTTGGGGGCTAACGCTAGTGAGATTTATTAGGGTCGAGAATTCATGAGCAACCAACTCATTTCTCAATCTGGAAGTCCCTGGGACTTTGGCATTTGTTCTACATATATCCCCGGAGAACCACATATACCTACTACTATATCAATCCATTGTTATACACATATTTCCCGCCTTTAAATAGGCGCTACTCCGAATAACGCCTATTTCAGCATTCAAATCCAACATGAATGCAGATACCTCAATGGCCTTCACCTGCCCTTCAACTTATACTATATCTACTGGTATATCTTCCGGACATACTTTTACAACCTGGCCTTGTACCGCGACTACATCTTCTAATCGAAACACTCAGACGACGAGTCCTATAAGCAGTTCATCGACTACTACCTCTATTACGTCTACTACAATATCAAGCCTCCCGATATCCGATAGCCCAAGCGGCCCTACCTCTGCCTCTACTGAATTTTCGGATACTCCCACTGCCTATACAACAACTGAAATAAGTGCAACTCCTATTCCAACGTCTTCGCAAATTATTACACCTATTCGCCAGCATACGGGAATCTCTACTGGTGCTACAGCTGGAATTGCGGTTGGTTGTGCTGCGGCTGGCCTCTTTATCGGTCTTCTCGCTTCCCTCCTTTTATTCCGCCGCCGAAAGCACAGGGAAATTACCCATGATGTGGCAATTGTTGATCCCAAGGCGTCTCCACTGATGCATAATATCGATTCCAGTAATTCTGGCACGGGCATACAACTCAGTCAATATCTTCTTGACGGGGCTCCAGATCAAGATATTGTGAGCGAATTACAAGCCTTGGGGGAGCTTATCTGCCAGCATGTCGAGGATAACTATACTCTTCAGCCGGTAGACACTAACGTACAGGTTTTATTGCAATCGCTTGAGAGACTTAGGCTAGAATCCAAAACCTCATGGTTAGACACCGAATTGATGGTCTCTTTAAGTGCCAGTAGCAATACTCGATATATTGGCCTCCGCTGTATTATTGCAGCTGTTATATTCGCCAGCATTGACTTCCACTCCGTTAGCCATTATTCAATGCTCCCCAGACCTGCAACTGAAATGATTCTATCTATGCCTGCTGCTGAATACGGGGCCAACAATGCTCTAGGTATGTGATAGTTGGGGCTTAAATAAGAAAATAAAGCTAACAGGGTTGTATATAAAGCCTTTTCTCAGGCATTATCGACTTGGCGCCGCTTATCCGCTTTCCTGCTCCTTTCAAACCGCAGCCAGCGTACTCCTTTGCAAATGAACCAAACCACAGTCGCGGCACAAGCCCAACGTCTAACTACTTCTTTGGTCGATTTCCTCGGAGTTTTTGTTAGGTCTGGAAGAGAGAGCCTGCAGGCTGATCATTTACGAGAAGTTATAACAGAATGTGCAAAGTTTGGTTATGTACTTTTCTCTCAGCCGGCTGACTGGAAGTTCAATTTTGAAGGAACTTCTATGGTGGATACAAATAGGCATTCTGTAGTGGTATGCCCTGGATTAGAAAAATGCAGCGATCATAATGGAACACCTTATACGAAGCCACGAAGCGTTGCGGCTCCTGTCGAAGTAGCTGTTTAAGCTTCGACATTGGTTGGGAGGTCTGATGGGTATTTGGACAATGAGGTAGGATTAGATCTTTCAACACATCATTCCACCTTCAGCTATATAGTATTAATAGTAATAAAATGATCAAAATTATCCACTTCGAGCGCCACACATGAAGCAACTTGCTATTATCAGCGCATTGGATGTGAGTATACTGTGACGGATATAGCAAATGGAAATACTGCGGTGAATTATAGTTCTGCATGCCTATGATTGCGTGCTAAGTGTAAATGCGGAGTAGAGTTTGCTGATCCGCGGGGCAGAGAGATTCCTTGTAATAAATAAAATTACTTGCAGGGTATAGCTACATTTTGCTGAGCTAGTATATATGTACTTCACGGACAACTATTCCCAATTAGACGGCCTGGCTATATCAATGACTTAGAACCAACATACATAATGCACGAACGGAAATAACATACGAATTAGGAAAGTGAAGGTCAGTGTAAAGGGGAATATGAAGAAAAGAAGAAAATCGCTACCTCGAAACAAACAGCTTCCTTTTTGCCCAGACTGCTATTAACCGTCAAGGTATTTAGAAGACTCACAAGCTAAAACTAACTGTGGGTTAACTGAGGAGATATTCTGAGTTCTCGTTCTGCTTCGCTACTCCGATATTCTCGGGGCCCAAACGAAAGTTGCGCGCACCAGATTGCATGTAACGCTGTAAATATGGCAATAATGAGCTGAGGCGCTTGTCGCTAGAGGGGTTACGCTAACATATAGGCAGTGTGTTCCGTAAAGAGGCAATGCTTGGCTAGATTTTTTCCCCCCCCCCATTCATTATCTTCGTCAAATGTAGCTCTTTGAACCTTCTTGAACTTATGAAATATGATCAAAATTTTCTCTTCTGTTCGTTCAACGTATCGTGCAGCCAGTGTGGCTATTGACAGTGGGTACACTTCAAATGCAATGCGCCGCAGCTTTGAGCTTGTACAAATGTGCCACCGAGACTTACAGCTACTTATTAAACTTCGCCATGAGCATCTTCACCTTCTGGAAGATCAGACTCTGTCTCTTGAGCGTCTTAATGCGGTCATTGAAAAAGTACATGGTGACATGGTCGACGCGTATCGCATTGTCGAAAAGTATCGACCGGAACTGCATAGTGGTAAAACATCGCTGCAACATCGTATAGCATGGGCTAGTCATGATTCTCAAGAGCTTCAGAGGCTAGGACCAATCATAAGCCAGCATCATGCAGCTGTGTTAGCTGAGATTACGATTCTCAGGAGCCTTACAATTATCAGTGCAACACAAAATGACGCAGGGGAAGCGAAAGAGAGTATTTCTTCACAAAAACAGAAAATATTCGATAATACAGATCTTTTAGAGGACTTAATGGGTGATGCTAACGGTACTTTCACCCCTTACCTCAGAGGTTGTTTCATGGGTATACTGATCTGATCTGAATAGCTTCTCCAAATCTGCTGCCCACCACTCCGCTAACTGAAGTCGCCACCAGGGCAAGTATACCTAACCTGTTGACAGATCAGGTGTACTGTGATCTACCCGAGCCCGTTATTCCCAATCTCATTCCTCACCAACAACCATTGAGTATTCATCAACCAACTGAACAACGTTCTTCTATTTGGATGTCAAGTGCCGAGACAAGTCTGGAGAGTCATCTACGCAATCAACGAGTGGTTTTGAATCAAAGCGATCATTCAGGATTGTCTCTTCTGTTCGAGGGTGTTTCAGATCCAAGCCTCAATCAGATATTGAAGACATTGTCTCAGCCTTCTTGCAGTTCATCTAGTGACCAAATGCGTCAGCTATCGCTGCCATCATCTTCTTTCTCTCTTATTGGCGATGACTTCGTTCCAAGCCCCCATTTTCAATATTCTCTAGTCTCTAACCCTTCCACTCAATCTCTGGGTTCAAGAGAAACACTCAGCCACCAAATATCCGAAATGCAACGCAATACAATCTCGGATCATCCTGTTAACTATTCACACCTCCACTCTCTCCAACCAACTCCATCATCGAAGGCAACAGCCCTAGCTTCTATTTCAAGAGCTCCTCTTGCATCGGAATCCTCGCAAAACAACCCTCCGAATCAACACTCAATGCCTTTTGTGGAACAGTATCAATGTGCAGATAATACCACAAAGGACGATGATCCGCAATCCAGTCCACGGATAGAGATGGCAAACAATAAGCTTTATGAGTTGCAAGGATCCGAAAGGTCTCGATAACAATTGATATCTCAATAGCGTACTGCTTTATTATGTAATATAGCACTTGGTTATCACAAAACAATTTTTTAATAACATGCCTCAAGGAGCCGGTTATTTATCTGATGTAGCTGTTTATACCACATCATTAAAGCACATCTATATTAAAGAAAACAAATGTCCCTATTAACTATTTCACCATATAATAGTTTCTTATAATTTTTCATCATTTACTAATTGAATTGAATTGTTGGTCGTTAAAAGTGGAACCAACAGGTAAGCAGTTTAGTCAATCATCACCGAAACCGCCGTCTATCGCTCTATGGTGACGTGGTTGTGACCGACGTTCGGCTTGGCTTTCGCTGCTTAAAATATACCTTTCTGTGATCTGCCCTTGCTTATTACTTGCACATTCACGCGCATAAATATCTTATCGCTTGGCCGTTACCATGTCTGCCACCATTCTTCTTGAGTTAACTACCAACCGGTCGCCCAAGGATCATCCAGATACCGCCGGGGACTTGATTCAGGCTCAAATGACTAATGATGTTTTGTTCCTGCCGAATGAGCATGAAGCAATAACCACAGCAACTGCTCAACCCGAGCGTCTGCACACTGTTCGGTCTAGAGTAGCAAACACGACCGATAGACCTAGCGATGAAATACACGATCAGTCATCTCGGCTACCATTTCGGCGCCTTATCGCCGCGTATCTATGCCTTTCAATCATCTACTTTACTTCATCTCTTGACATCAATTCAGTTGCTCTGGCTCTCCCAGTTATCGCTCGCGACCTTGGCGCTGGCAGCAGCATTACTTGGGCTGGAACGGCCTATTTGATGGGCCAGGCCGCATTTCAGCCGCTTTACGGCCGCCTATCTGATATTATCGGTCGAAAACCGGTATTGATGCTCTCTGTTGGGTTTCTCGTCTTTGGCGACATTTTGTGTGCCAATTCCCACACTCCCGCCTGGCTCTACGCGTGTCGTGCCATTAGTGGCATTGGTGGTGGCGGCATTAGTTCTATCATATCAATCATTGTTAGTGATCTCGTGAGCCTTAAAAACAGAGGCAAGTATCAAGGAATGCTTAATGCCTCCATTGGCGCTGGATCGGCTATAGGGCCATTCCTTGCGGCAGCTCTGATACAAAAGACGAGAATAGCGGGGATTTCGAGTTGGAGATGGATCTTCTACATCCCTCCAGTCCTGGCATGCGTTTCTGCCACAGCCTCTATGTTTTTTTTGCCGTTAACAGATGTTAGTGGAAGCTGGAAGGCTAAGGCAAGGCAAATCGACTGGATGGGCCTTGTAGCTTCTCTTGTAGCAACCATTTGCATATTGGTGCGCGGAGCTGCATCACTACCTCGACTATGAGATAATCCTGCTGATGAGAACTTTTTTGTTCTATAGATACCTCTCAATCTAGGCGGAACGTCCTGGGCATGGAGTAGCCCCGCGGTTATCTCCCTGATGATCATTGGCGGCGTTGCAGCGGCCGTTTTCACTATCATCGAGAAAAAGTATGCTCGCATTCCCCTAATCCCTCTTAGGCTTTTCACCAGCAAAGCCAGCTCAATTCTACTCATTCAGAGCGCTCTATACAACATAGTATGGCAAGTAGATATGTATTTTATGCCAGCATATTTACAAGATGTTCGAGGATTCAGTCCTTTGCAAGCTTCTGCGTTAATGCTGCCCATACTTTTGTTTTCGAGCGTTTCTGGTATTTTGTCTGGCCCAGCCATGACGATTCTCGGAAGGCAAGTCATATCATTCACTAAATCCCTAATATTTAGAGCATAAACAGCGCTGACAAGTAGAAGCTATGACTATATATACCATCCAGGCATCTTTCTGTGGTTGTTTAGCGTCTGCCTAAAGATGATGTTCAGCCAAAACACGAGCGTTGGGACTTATTTGGGAGCATTATTAGTTGAGGGCTGGGGTATTGGATGTGTATTCCAGCCAGGTACAGTCTATTTAATACATTCCTACTCCTATACGACGATGTTATTATGACTACTTACCAATTTTAGGTCTCATTGCTCTGCATGCACATTGTCCACCCAAAGACCGTGCGGTTGCGACATCAACGCGGAACCTCTTCCGAATGCTTGGTTCCGTCATTGGTATGACAATCGCAACAGCTTTGCAGAGCGCTGTTACACAGGCGGCCCTGCCCGACAATGTCCCAGCTTCAGTGCTCTCGCAAGTTAAGATGGGAACGTGGCAATTCGGCACTACATCTTGGGACCAAGACATATCTTATGCTAGGTTCAAGGGCTTCCAAGCGGTGTTTGCGATGGAAATTCCATTCATGGTACTCTGTTTCCTTGGCTGTTTTGGTATACCCAGTGCAACGTTAGGGGGAGATGACCAAATAGCGGAAAGAGATGATCACATTTCTCTACAAGCGAGAAATTAAATTTGAGTAACTATACAAGCACTTTCAAGCCGATGACTAGGCAGAGAAGACTTCAGAAGAGCGCGCACTCCAAATGCCAGTAGGCTTTTTGATACAGCCTTTGTTCTGGCCTTTTACACATCCTCCTTGCTAAGATAGCCCTAATCTAGATGAAGGATGGTTATCTTAATGTTAAGTGCATAATGGAAGGTCCAGATGATTGAGCAGACAACGTAAGTAAGGAACTCGGTAATATCTCGGTTGTGATAAGCACAAAGCCCAAAAAAATTAGTTTGTCCGGGATAGAGGCGTACAGATGTCTGGTTAAAGTATCGTAAACGCATACATATTCAAGTCCGGGGCCTTTCCAACTCCATGTTGTGAATGCAAGGGCTGCATATGTTCTATGTCCACATGTCAACGAAAAGAAATATGAGAGCTAAGTTAGATTACAAAGTATAATTCCAATATTACCAGCTTTCTGAATAAATAAAAGTGAGACGACATTAAGCTATCTTATTTACAATTTCCCAGATACTTTTTAACATCGATGTTGAAGTAGTGGACTTCCTATTGCTGTTCCATGCTATGAATAACACCAAGCCTTTCCATTACTGGTCAACGTTAAAGACTGAGCCATCACTGTTACCACTGTAAGTGTAACCGCAGTTGCCGTTGCCAACGACATATCCTTCGCCAGAGTCGCTGCCAGAGATGGAGAGGATGAAGTTGGGATGGTTAAGCTGTGATGAGCATGTCTCGCCTGGGTGGTACAGCAAAAAGCAGTTCCTGTTCCTTGGTCTGAAAATGAATGTCTCGCAAGTTCCGAAATTCTGGCAGGCATTGCAGCAGTCTGTTGCGGTGCTAGCGCCATCAGCCACAGTGTTGAAATCGGAACCGACTCCTGGACCGTTGTTGGCGACATTGACAGCATAATAAGATTTACCTCCGCTGCTGAAGTTGGGGCCAAACGTATTCAGTCTGGTACACGCGTCATAGACGGTAGGGCCAGGGATGACGGCGGTGGTGGTTGTGGAAGCTGTAACAGTGCTGGTCTCGAAGGTGGTTGTGAATGTAGTCACACTAGATGTGAAAGTGGAGGTAATTGTTGATGAAACATCAGCGGGAACAACAGTCTTGGTAGACGTAAGAGTGTTGGTCTTGGTAGTCTCCCTCCAATAGAAAATAGTTTCTGTGACTGGGTGCGCAGTGGAATGCACAGTCTGGGTCTTGGTATTGGGCAGGATCTTAGTACCTGTTAACGATAAGTAAGCAAGTTAGAATGCTCCTACTGCGTGTTCAAAAGGGAATACGATAACTTACAGTCCACTTTAGTAGGATACATGGAGGCCTGAAGACCATGAGGTTTCTGCACTTGAGCACGGGGAGGGTGAGGGTGGCCGACAGCACGGCGATTGAGAACATCCGAGTTAACGGTATCCTGAATGTTTCGGAAGCCTTGAGTAGTTGGCACCACGGTGGTTGAGGTCGACGAGGCAGTGTCAGTATTTGTTGTGGTTGTGGTCACTGTAGCCGTAATTGTGTCCGTCTCAACGGAAAACACGGTAGACGTGGTGGAAAAAGTGTCTGTCACAGTGCTATCTGTGATAGTCTTCGTCTTGGTGGTAAATCCGGTAATAGTGTACCACAGACCAACGTAACTCGTCACCGTTGGGCGAACAGTGACAGTCGTGGTCGGCTGATGGCTGCTGGTAGATGTTTTGGTGACAGTAGAGACATGTTTTACTGATTTCATGCCAAGTTCAGTACGGCAAGTGGTTGCCGGGTTAGTAGCAACGATAGGAGTCGCTAAGAATGGCAAAACTGCCAGAATTTGAAGTGCAGTCTTCATAGTGAACGGAAAAGGACTGAATAGTACCTTGAGTGAGAAGAGAGAGAAACAGGGCGCACTGCTGCAAACATTCGGGAGGGACGAGGAGACGGGCGCCTGTCGATTTATATAGCTTCATCCGCTGCCTTAGGTCGTGATCAAGTTTCGCTTCCTTCTTTTCTTCATCCCTTCAACACTTTACAGGTAATGGGCGAGATTGCCCGCAGGGGCGTAGACCTTCAAGCAACTCGTTGGTTGTGGTCGGCGTGTTCTAGACGCAAGTCGTCATGGAGTCGCATCAAACTAAGTGGATATAGGCGTACTTCTTCAGTAGTTCGTTTATGGAAAAGTACTATTGGCTACATCACGACTACGGCTGCTCGGTATGCTGATTTTAAACTAAGAACCAATAGCTCGTAGCAATAGCGCCAAGCGATAGAGCGATCGAACTACCTCTTGGCGTCAGGAACGGGGCCATTTGCCGGACTAGTCCAGCGGTTAGCTCAGGGCAGATTTCAACTACAATGTCGTGCAAGACAAGAGGTTTCCATGGGAATCTAAACCTTGACTAGTATGTTGCGCCCTGTGAAGAAAAAATGGAATGGGGGAAGTATAAGGTTAATTATTTAGAAGTTCGGCTTGTATTCCCTCATGTTCCATTGCCCAACTGTCTGGTCTCGCGACTCAAGATCAAGGAGCTTTTTGGGCCGAACTGAGAACTTCTGGGCCACATCTATAATTATATTCGCTCATTATAGGCAGTATCATTAGTGAATGATTAGGAATCTATGAGAACGATATTTTAGGAGTATTCGTCTTCAGGAGTTCCACAGAAGTACTGCAATTAAATATCGAGTACAGCTCATATATCATGTATAGCTTGTCACACTGCCCAGCCAGTATTTGATTCACGTAGGAAGAGCTCACATTCATATTATCAGCATTCAATACTTTCACCTGATGGTATACTTAGCGTGTTAATGGTTTAATAATATATCAATATATTGTAACAGGTTTACGGTGACGAACGTTCCAGGCAATAGACTAATGGAGTACGACTGAGGGCTACCTAGCACTAGACCAAGCAATACTTTATAATTAAGTCAAAATTTTAGCTCTTAGAGACCCATCAGATTAAAATAAGAATTAAGTAAGGAATTAAAATTTATAAACCGGAGATAACGCTATTTACTAGCAATTCGCTTTCAGCCGGAATGGCGGAGGCCAAACACCAAACACAGCCTAGCGAAAAAAGATCATGCTCAGCTGGGACTGCGATAGTTGAAGTACAAGGGTTAAAAGTCGCGAACTACTGCAAACTTTTCAATAAAGGATTTAATAGTTATAATTTGAGTCAATGAAGCGGAGTAGCTGAAGAATAAGATTGTCCACGAAGTAATGTGATATAACATCAGGGGACTTCACCACCTTGTCTCGCTTCTATCGTGAACAAGAGAGGGATATTCAGTGAAACGGAGAGGGGCTTCTATCTTCTTCTTGGTGGTATTTCCGCTTCTTTCCGTTCACCATTTGTGTTTCACTGCGCAACACATTTTATAGCTGAGACTCAAGCTCTTCTTTTGTCTTGAGCTCGGCTGCTATCTCAGCGGGCTTGGCGACTTCTAATTCAGAATGCTATCTCATAAAGGCATCGCCTTTCTAGGCTTTGCTACAGCTCTTCTCTTTGGCAATCAAGTCTCTGCCGCTCCGCATGCCAATGAGGCCCGATATCCCGATGTGCCTCGCCTCAACAGTCGCGATGACTCTTCCAACACTACAACAAATGGCACGAAAACGAGCCTAGAGCCTATTGTTCCTCCAAGCATTGACCAGAACGACCTCTCAATTCTTTCTCTTACCACTAATGTCACATTAGCATGGGCCGGCTCGACTGCCAACTCATCCACCAACTCAAGTTCTCAGCGGCGAATGCTAAAGCGCGATGGCGGTATATTGTCTCAAGCCTTTATGACATTTGCCTATCCAACAATCCCGCTTGACCATTCTTTATACGTATCCGATGTTAGCTGCACGAAGGGTAGCCTGACTGGCACTCTAAGCGATAATGCCTACGCATTTGCGAAGAAAGAGTGGACTGGGGCAACTGATATTGTTTTTGTAACATCTGTGGATGGCTGTGGTCTGGACAATCAAAACGACTTTTTTCATGCTAAATCTATCTCCTTCTCCGATAGCAACAAAAGTTTCACGGTCACTGGATCTTCAGCTGCTCTCAAAGCTGTAGCTGTCCATGTGAATCTTAAATGGGGCGACGTTGGATCCACACAAGTGAAGCGCGCTGTTGATAAGAGAGACGTAAGTATTGAGCCCTCTCGCTATGGATCTTTAGCTTTATCCTTGCAGTATTATTATTATTATTATTGTTGTTGTTGTTGTTATTATCTTCTCTTCGAGTTTTGCTAACACGCTCATCATAAATCTAGATGTTCGAGCCCCACCCCCTTGGTGCTCGGGACACAAAATCAGTTACCTTATCCTGGGATTACTGGCTTAACGACGACGATCACCTCGGTACCGATTCCGATGCGCCATGGCCAAACGCTGCTCCATTGGAGAAATGGGGTTCTGAGGGAGGCGAAGAAGATGATTCTTACGAGAAGGGTGAAGTCGCTGACCCTAGCGGTCACCATAAACGCTCAAACGAAACGTCTTCATCTGTTTCTACTCATTCTGCCCGTGATCTCGAATACGGGTTGGCTCTCTACTGTGTTGAATGTGGCTTTGGAGGTTCAGCAACGCTCTGGGGTGAAATAGACGCATCTCTCTGGACTCTTTCGGTCGATACACTGCAAGTGGGAATCAACGCCAACTTTGAAGCAGGACTCAACCTTGGAATGGAGGCCTTCTTTAAATATGAAAAAGAATGGAGCAAAGAACTAGCCAGACTTAACCTCGGCGGTTTCGAGATACCCCTTCTAATTGATGTTGGTCCATTTATCAGCGTCTCAGTAGACGCTGAGGTGACTATCGATGCAACTGGCACCCTGCTCATCGGCGCCTCCGTATCTTGGGACAACATTGACATTATGTTGGATTTGCTTGATTCTGGCAACAGCCATGCAAATGGCCTTTCGCCTACCTTCCAGCATACAGCCGAGGCTTCGGGTGAGCTTCATCTCGAGGCATCGCTAGGTCTGCCCATCAAGCTAGGTGTTGGCATCAGTATTCTTGACGGGGCTTTTGAGGTAGACGCTGCTATAGTGGACACTCCTTCAATTGTCGCTGAGGGCGCGTTTGAGATATCGGCCTCAGTTGGGGACGATGGTGAAATCGAGGTCGATCTTGATGGCACCTGCTACGGTATTGCTTGGGATATTCATTTTGAGAATACGCTTCAAGCTGTTTTAGAAGGAGATTTCGTTGGTTCAGATACATTTGACCTCATTCCTCCTCAGGAGAGCGCTCCCATTGCTCAAGGGTGCATCGGATACGTAAACGATGGCACTGATGACAACAATTCAGGCAATCCCCAAGGCAAAGGCGCTAGCACCGGCATGGGCGGCAACGGCTTGAACAGCGGTGGTCTCGGCTTAGCCGGCTCTGGTTCGGGCTCCAATTCCGGTTCTGGTAGCGGAAAGGGCTCCAGCAGTTCCAAGAGTACCAGCACTTCCACAAGTACCAGCACTGCTAAGAGCACAAGCACTGCTAAGAGCACAAGCACTGCTAAGAGCACAAGCACTGCTAAGAGCACAAGCACTGCTAAGAGCACAAGCAC
>JAJKFY010000344.1:0-125898 GCA_021066465.1 Trichoderma asperelloides | reverse complement strand
CCCCCCCCCCCCCCCCCCCCCCCCCCCCCCCCCCCCCCCCCCCCCCCCCCCCCCCCCCCCCCCCCCCCCCCCCAGCATTTTGAGCCGCAAATTGAAGAGAGAGGGACTGCTAAAATGCATGTGGCTTCAACTATCAAGCGGTCAAACCGTAATAGAAATCAAGGAAAGCCAAGGAAACAGAGAGTAAGGATGAAAAGCGTGAAAAAAAAAAAAAAAAAGGTCTTGTGATTCATTGCGTAAACAAAGTCGCCGTAAATGGGAAGACGGGAGGCTATGCTCTCTGAATTGATTGCCATGGATAGAGAGGAATAGAGAGGAAGGCGACGTGCAGGACAGCCTCGAATATATTAATCCAGCTCAGCCCCCGGAAAGAGACCAGCCCCGAGCCACTCAGGCAATGTCCAGGCAGCATCCGTTTCGTTAATGCCTATAACGTCACTCTATTCTTGAAAGGCCATTCAAGAATTCCACCTACACCGACTCTCGCTGGAATTCTCCTCCCTCAACTGATATGCTACATCTGGAAACCAAGCTATTTGCGTATAAACATCTTGGTAGTCTATTTAGACAATACTCTGAAAATGGTTTGGGCTGGGAAATCGAATCATGATAGCCAGTCCTAGCCTGCATCCGCACATCGCCGACGGACTTTGTCTCCTAAACGTATCGGCAGCCATGGCGAGGCTTTTCTTCAAGACATGCACGTCTGCATCATCTGAGCACTATGCTTCATAAGTCTGCCTCTTCTCATAGGCGGGATGGGATCCAGTCGGCACAGCCCCCCGGCCTGCCTAATTGGCCTGGAGGGGTCAAGCAGACAGGGGGGGGTTTTGGACTTTGCCCATCACGGCGGCAAAAGGTAACGCGGTCTGAGTGGTCGAGTACTAGACGGTGTGACATCGCCATGTTGTGGAAGGCAAAAAAAATATATATAAACACCCTTCACTTCGCACGGCATCGTTGGTTCCTACGAGGCGAAGTGATTTTTTGGTTACACCGAGCGAGCACCCCCCCGAGGCAGTGCAGTAGCGGGTATGTCTCCCTCAAGAAGCCCCATAGGAGGAGGATGAGACCAATCCTGGATATACACATTGCATGTCGGCTTCTCCATTCATCATCTGCTCATCAGATGCTGAGTAGTACTTCTGGCATATGCTAAAATGTGAGACACTTGACAGGCCACTCAGTTATCACATTCATGAAAGGGGCATTGTTGTTGCCTGATGCCACCGAGTTGGTGTCGCTGCTCTCAGAAGGAAAAAAAAATATATGCGCCTTTTTGCTCCTTCGCAGGACTTTCTTCCTCTTCCCAAAAATCTCGAGCACGGTTGATGAATTGTAAAGTCGATAATGCCTTCGGAATTACTTCCAACCTGCTCCTGCGAGCGTCTACGATTCACCTCGTGGCAAATATCTGAACGTTCGTCTCGCTTGGCCTGCCCCTGTACACCGCCACATATTTCTTACACTTTTTCAACGTTCCTACCAAAACTTTAGATCTCCTGGAGAAGGACTGAGAAAGTGGAAGAAATTCTTGACTAACATCCGGCGATGTAGGCGAAGAATATGAAAGAAGCCTCTCTTCGACGGCTCTAAAGCATGGCACATCAGAACAGTTTACCGAGGCTGATGTTGCTGCATTGAAATACTTTACCGAGGCTGATGTCGTTATCATGTCAGTTATAGTCCTCTCATAACTCCTATATTATTGGTGTTTCTATATTCCTGACACTGGCGTTTCCTTGAATAGTTATGCCAAAGGAGATGAAGTGCGCAAATGCCAGACTTGCAAGGATGCCTTTGAAGACAGGTTTAGTATACCATCGATATGGTGGACTACCCTGTCGAGGCGGTCTAACGGCTACTTTGGGTACAAAAATTTGCTTAATGGAGATGGGACAAGTCGGACAGGTACCAGTAAGTGAGGATTACTCTCGCCCCGTCCCCTTGCATATAACTGCTCACTATTTATGAATAATAAAATGAATTATGAATTTCGTGTACTGACGGAAGACCAGTTGCCTGGGTTCGGTTCCTCATGAAACGCGTCAAGAGCACAAATTCAAGTCATAATAAAGACGATATCGATTATGAGTGGGTTAAGCTGAATGCTTTCGTACGATGGTATGCTATTGAGCGCCGCACTGAGATCGTTCTCTTCGACCATCCCGAATTCGCACAAAAGGTTGGAGACGCTCTTATTTCACAAATCGATTCCAGTGAGCTTGGCGATCCGTTTTGGGTATATCCTATTATGGCTCAAGAGGTTGCCGCTGTCCAGGATGAATGCGTATGGGGGGCCCGAACTCTTATTAGGAACTATGAGAAAAACAGGCATCTTTATAGTGACTTGTTTGACTACCTCCACGAGGTCTCGCGCCATAGTATTCACATCAACGAGACTCTTCATGTCGCAGAATCTATCCTCGATAGCGTACAGAAGTATCACGATCATTTCACCTCTACAGAGCCTAACAGTAAGGTGAAGGACCATTCGAGCCCTTTCTCTCAGAATATCCGAAATCGTCTTGGCCACTTACAAACCACGCTCACTCATCTTCGGCATCGCTCCGAGGCTAGCCACGAGCGTCTGAAAGCTGAGATATCCCTCTCATTCAATAAGTCCGCTCAAGCGGAATCCGCGGCTACGAGAACCATTTCTTTAGTCGGACTGCTTCTTCTACCAGCAGCCTTTATTGCTGCCCTTTTCAGCACTTCCTTCTTCAACTATGATGCCCCAACCGGCATTTGGGGGGTCTCGGGTAAATTTTGGATCTACTGGGCTGTTACATTGCCCGTGACGGCAACAACTGTTTTCTTATGGTTTTTTGGGCCTAGGATCTGGAACAAGGTGACAAATACTTTATTTAAATTTCGAGAAAAGGGACGGTTGAAGGAGGAAAAAATGGAGAAAATGGAAGAAGAGAAAAGAAGAGAACAACGGGAACAGAAAATGCTGAAACTGGTATAAATGTAAATGTAATACACTATGGCTACACTTGCTAATTATTCTATCCCCTCTTTTACAGTTTAAGGAATAACATTCGAGGTCAGGCGATATAGGTAAGGAATATTATAGAGGTGTGAAGTAAATATGGCCTCTGTCGAATACTTCGCTTTTTCTTTTTCTTTTTCGTTTTTGGCAAAATTTTGTTGTACAAGTTGACTTAGGCGGCGATTATTTTATTTTTTTGACTCTTTCGTCAATGTATACATTGCTAAAGTATCTGTGTCCCGGGAAGTAAACGATCGTATTCACAGATGGGGAACTTAGAATGTACTAGGTAGTTTCGAACACAAGATATGCAAAAAAATACATTTCGTAAAAAGGATAAAAGGATAAGATGATTCGCCAATGGGTGATATACATATATATAGCCCCTTTTTCTTAGACGAGTACTTTCTATTATTATTTCACAAAGCTAGATATACTAGGTATATCTAGATCTTATTCAGATTGTAGATTTACCTAAATAGGGACGGTTTGGATTGGCTGAGATGGCCACCTGGAAAGGCTCTGAATCAAAGCCACTTTAAGCCAGAGTATTCAATACATTAAAGAAAACTGTACAAGACAGTGGCACTTGGTACGTGTTCAAATCTGATGTGAGCGGGCTTTCTGCACTATGAAAAGCAGTTGTCTAGACGCGTAAAACGCACATATTTGTCTGGCTGGCAGCAAACCCTATGTGGTATAATCTCATTAAACACAACCTTATAGTATTCGAATGACAGCCTTTCGGAACATGCCTTCTCCGGCTGACATGAAATAGCCACTGCTAAGACCGAGTGAACACATGCCTCATGATTCGTTGCCTCTGTCTGTGCTCAGATGGCCCAGCCGTTCTAAGCTAGTGCCAGAGCCATGCCATAGAAGGCGTTTAGTTGCGCCTTGGAACAAAACGAAGCATGCAAACATTGTGCCTTTGGTGAAGTGACTACAGTGCTTTAAATAACTCACACCGCCAAGGTTGCACGACTCATTGTAAAATTGCCAACCATCTAGTGTAATCTTGGATAGATGACTCTGTGTGGAACAGAGGGATTCAGGCCAGACTGCTTTTAGACCCATGGCGAAGCCCAAGTCAAATGCTCGTGGCGTATTGAGGCTGACTGTCGCAGAAGACCCTTTAAAGTAAGGGCGGGCTCTTAAATAGCATCTGACATGTACGTGGCGTTGATGCTCATCTCATGGCCGCGGGAAGAGATTGTTAGTGCGAAGAGCTGAGGGCAAAATGCCTACGCTAAGAAGCTCGTCGCCTCAGTTTCGTGAGCTAGCTGGCAGCCACGCACCGTGCTGATTTGAGAGGATGATTTGGAAATTCGTGGATCCAGCCATATGGACTTGAAATGAGACCAATAGAAGGTACCGTACAGTAGATATTTAGGTGTGTAGATGAATCAGCTCACAATAAGAGGAGGTGGTCACCACATCCTCACGCGGAGAGAGCGAGGCGGCATGTAAGCAGGCCCTTACATGCTATACTTGTCCTACCCGCCCAGAAAATGGAGCACAGCGCCGTGGAGCAGTCTCTCTCTCCACTTTGGTTACTAGAAAAAGATTCACCGACATCCACGATTGAGTCCAAGCTATTGAGCGGTAAGGCCCGACATCAACAGCGCATTAACGGCGGTAGAAATAGGTAGTACTAGGTATATCGGCGGACCGTAAGGTGTAGGTAGTAGTCAAGCAGTCCACGTGTTGTGCGACCTGTGCCCTGAGTAAAGGCTGCTCATTAAATTTAAAGTTGCACCAGTAAGAAGTGGATGGCTCTATTCGTAAGCATGGATGCAGGATTTATCCTCACCATCATATGCCCTGCATTTGGGTGAAAAAAAAAAACAGCAATAGAAATGGTGACGTTTGGGTGTTGTAGTCGTGATGACATAAGAGATTAGATTAAGCAGCTTTAGACACGGAATTTCTGGTGCATAGACAGAGCAAAGACGGCACCTTCCTCATCTGCTTGAACCGTTACGAGACCCAAGATAGCTCTTTCCTCTCGAGACTGAGTCTTAATTTTAGTTATTTCTCATCAATTCTCGTCAATTTCTCACCTTTCCTTATCTTTGTCTCCTATTCTCAACTTCGTATGCAATGCAATCCACCCAGCAGCTCGCATCCAGCGGTTCATAGGCAGCATTGGCGAGGCTGGGGAACTCTTAATTTCCAGAACCTTGGCAAAGCCAAAAATTCACCGAGCAATATCTCGTACCAAGCCACCAAGCCCAGATTGGCTTCGGTGCCGCTGCCGAAAATATCAACCAATCTGATACCCTGTGTGCCGTTCTCCGTGCTCGGTCGTCGTCATCCAGATATCATCTACGCAATATGCAGGCCGATTTCTATTTCTTTTGCCTCTCCTCCGAAATTTGCCAGCACTAATGGCAGTTTAGATGGCTCCAGTGTGTAAATGATCCGCGGCAGCATCGGCAACGGGGTCCGAATCGAGAACAATCCTGAGCTAGCTGAGCCCCCCCACCGTTCTTTGGGTCAATGAGTAGTATAGTGTTGTTCTTGACGAAGATTTCGGTGCTGCTCCATATCGTCTTGAAACAATGGATTGCGGATTAGGAATATCCTGAAGTTTCTGCTTCTGTGCGAAATCCCCGATTCGCAACCTCCATTACAGGCGAAGGCTTCTGCATTTGCCTTTGCACGATATGCGTCAGGCTCTCTGCGGACCCTCACAATGCGGGTTAGTGAATAAGGTTTGCTCTGTGAGACAGTGATCATCAGGTACTCCGTGTCCATCGCACGATGCTTGTGGGCCAAAGGGTTCGGATCTTCTCCATTGATTACGATTGTATCATTGGCAGTAGGCCATCTTGCTGCAAGGGGTAATGAAACGACTGCCAAGACAGGATATGCCAAGCTATGTAGCATTCAAGCTGCTTGACCAACAGTCAGGCAATCTCGCTTTGATAGCTAGACCAAGGCGGAGCGAGCTGAAAAAAAAAAAAAAAAAAAAAAAAAAACCCCATTTCACAAAATATGATCTTTGACGCATTCTACCTACTAGCTAGCTAAGAGAAAAGGAACAAAAAATGCCCCGAGGTCGATTTGGCGGAATGCCGGCATCGTCTTCTTTTCCGTGAGACGACTAGAAATTCGACAATTAAAGGGGTTAATGGTGTTTGTTCACCGCGTCTCCACCGTGGGAAGTCGCACGCAGACGACGGTTAGACGCCACAGCCACGAGCCGCGCTGCAAGTGTAAGTAAATCACGCTTTAGCACGCACTGTTTTTAAGCTACAACGGAGGACGGTGCTCGTACGAGCCGAAGTAGGAAAACTGGAGGGCTCGTATTCACTGTCGGCGCGTCAGGGATAATGACGTTTGAGTAAAAAGGGGGCCACAATGATACGCTGGACCAGATTGGGCTTGAGCTGGATTGACAACGGCAGCAGCGGCAGCAAGCGATGCGAATCCTCGATGAGGACTGTATGAATGGAATCAATGAGCCAGCGCCGCGATCTCGAAGATGTACTGTTTAAGCGAAGAGGGTCCATGAACCATGAGAAAGGAGGGGGTGGAAAAAGGGCCAAGCATTCACCGCTTGCTGCAGACTCGGGGACATGTCACTATTGACACAGAAGAGGCAAGGGCTGTCACGCTGCAGCGGTTCACCGACGAACTGTTCCTGCAGAGACAGCGCATGTTTGATTGCAATATTGAACGATTTACGTACGCGAATGAGCATCGTCGTTGATAAGATGGTTCGACAAGATGATGATTCGCCGAGTGCGTAGCACGGGGGATATTCTGTGAGCGGACTTCTTCAAGGATTTCCGGTACCTGGGCGAGCAGCTTTCACCAGAGCACCGCTTAGCTCTTTTCTTTTCGTGCGACACTGTCCAAGCCCCAAGGATTGTGAATGATATTCATTACTTCTCATACTTGCTGGCACTAACCCCGAGGCTAAGAATAGAGATGTCAAGACAAAGATTGGTGAGCAAATAAGCTTTACTTTTCTCGACCTCATTAAGCAAAATCTCACATGTTCAATCTCACTTGCAGCAACAACATGGCCCTGGTTGGCAAGCGAAACCGCCTTGCGGTTCCATTTTGATTGATGCATACGCTAGCGGGAAAAAGCAAGAATCCAGGTATCTGCACATAGGGTGCACCGCCAGCTGGTACCTCCGAAGCTCTCGGAGTGCCGTTCCTTGGGTTGTGATCTTGCCGAAGCCCAGCGGCTCTCCATTCGCCGGCGCAAAGCCCCTGGAATGGCCCCTTAGCGGCGTTCTTTTTGGCGCTCTCTCCGCTGGTGCTTTAGCGGCCTTTAGCGGGTGCGCCACCGCACGGTCACTGGGCTCCCTGGCCTTGGCACCGCCTCCGCTGGGGTCAGCACTGTGTGCTAATAGCGTTCAGCCTTACTTGGTATTCAGATGGAATACAGAGAAACATCAGCGCGGGCTTCTCCTAGGGAGGGGACCCCCCTGTACCTGTACCTGAACCTGCACGGAGTACTTCCTTGGAGACGGCCGTTTGGATTTATATATTAGCACCGCGATCTCCCACCTGCGTCCATCTCGGCATTGATTCACTGCTGCGTCGCTCGTTTGTTCCTGGCTTTTGTTGCTTTCGCCGACGATTTCCTGCATCCTGCTCGCGTGATCAGATACCGCTACCGGCCACAATCGACGAGTTACTGCTACAGCTTAGTACTACTTATTCGTTGCTGCCCCCGCCCTATACATACGACCACATAGTATCTACACGAAACCGAGTGAAAGAAGAGAAACTTTTATCGAGAAGGGGTGGAAAAAAAAGAGGGGAAAAAGAGGAAAAAAGGAGGGAATCAAAGGAAAAGACAGAGTTGATACCACATCGAAATCCAAAGGAGCTGTTTCTGGCAAGGCAAGCCATGGGAAGCGGCCCTACTGTACTTGAACCATATACCACAGACACCGCACGACATCAACATCACCAAGATGCAGCGAGGAGGTAGCAGAGACGTGCGCTTTGCCGCAGATGACGACAGTGATTATGAGTATGAGCGCACCAGCTTCACATACCGGCCGCTCTCCAGATTGCCCACACCGCCTCCGACCTTGAACAAGCCGTCATTCGTGGACCAATCGCTCGAAGATGATGACACGCTGAACCCGCGATATCGAGGTGAGTTTTTAGCTGCCCACCCAGCGCGTGCCTCTGTCAAGTGCCGTGTAGCGTAGACCGCTGGCATGTGCTTACACACGGCACACGGGTCGCGGAATACGGAGTAATATCGCTGCAGCCGTTGGGACTTGCATTTACCGCTTTGGATATGGGCGAATCACATGGCTAACAGTTTGGGTTACAGGTCCCGCCATCCATCTCGTGAATCTGATTCCTGCATCGGCCTCGCTCGCGAGCGCCTCGGTGCCCTTTGTCCAGGCCATGCTATCGCGGGCCGAGCTCTCCATAGAGGTGCTGGCGCTGGCAGTTTGCATCCTTGACAGTCTCGACACTAAATTTGCGCGAACATGGCGGCTCTCATGCCCGCTCTCGTGTCCTATGCGCACTGACGATCTCGATTTGGACTCGCCAACCGCGGCATCACCGGCCCTCATCAAGCGGCACTCACTCCCTTCGACACCGCGCGACGCTCCCCGCCAACAGCTTCACATCGACTCCGTGCGTCCCGAAATTATCATCCTGGCTGCCCTCATTATTGCGGCGAAGTTTACGCAAGATTCGCAGCAGCCACCGCACTTCTACCGCCTTGCGTGGGGCCGCGGCCTATGGTCAAACGAGCAGCTCAATGCTACGGAGCTACGTATTATGGAGAGCCTGGACTACCGCATCTTGCCGCTGTGCGACGATGACTGCCTTACCGACGCCATGGTGGACATGCAACTTGCTGCAGACCTAGAAGAGTCAGGATCACGATGGGACACGGCTCGCGAACCCACGCCTCCGGATAGTGCAGCTGGCAGCGATTGCGAGTTTGTGCCGAGCCACAACCGCTCCAAGACGCTTGGTGTGGCTATACTGGACGGGTTTCGATGATGTGGAGACGGCAAAAGAAAGACGATGCTGCGGCTGATAATCCCTCAACTCAGAGGGGTGTTTTTTTTCTCCTTTGGTATTCTTAACGAGTCATTGACAAAGCGATGGGCATTTTATTCTTTTTTTTAATACCTGACTTTCTATTTTTAATACGCTTAGCATGTTGAGCACACGAGCATATTTATTATGGCGTTTTGGAGAATCGCAAAGCAAGGAGCTATAGCAATGGCCTGCCAGATACTGGCTACTTGGGCTCAGGAGTCTTTGTTTTTTTTTTCGGATCATTTTAATTTTTTTTCTCACCTTTGGCCATTTGATTGGAACAAAGGAAGCATTTGATGAGCTGCATATGTGTCTTGTCTTCTTTTTTTGGAGGGCACATTTACGGGCGGAGCACCATGGGTACCATTACTTGGAGGTGTTTTTGAGTTGGATATTGCTGTTTGGCTCGGACAATTGTGTCTTTTATACCACCTTGATCTTCTGTTTAGTAGTCACATACCCATCTACATACCGAGCATAGTAGAGTTGGTCATTTACTGCTGCTTGCCTATTGAGGCAAGCGGATATGATATCTCGTTTACTTCCACCATATCTTCTGTCATAACCTCTGTGACTGTCTGATGTCTTCTCTTTCGTCCCATAAAGTGCTCGACAGTGCTACATTCATTCTATCTCTCAAAATATATTTGTATTTTCTAATGATACATGTATATATATATCACTCATTACTGCATATACATATACTAACGGGCGTAGCCCCTTTTTATGAAGAACAAAAAACAAACATCAATCCACATACCATACCCCCCCCCCCCCCCCCCAATCAAATCAGGGACTCAGTCTCTCCAGTCGCCATCTTCCCTCTCCACCAGGCTTGCCTTCCTCCCACTCGTACACGAAGCGGTCGTGCAGCCTGCTCTCTCGGCCCTGCCAGAACTCGACCCGCTGCGGCACAAGGCGAAGACCGCCCCAGAAGTCGGGCACGGGGATCTTATCCTGGTCTTTGAAGCGCTCCTCGACCTCCTTAACCCAGCCCTCCAGCTCAGCCCTTCCGTCATCGTCGTCGTCGTCTACTTCCTCGCCGTCTGATGCCACCGCTGATTCGGCCACGTTTGTCTTTTCGAGGCCGCCGTTTACCAGCCCCGCAGCAGAAGCAGAAGCAGAAGCAGCAGCAGCATCTTTGCTCTTCTGCTTCGACTTTGGCGTCAGCACCACGGACTGCTTGCTCGCCCAGGCGCCGATGCGGCTGCCCCTGACGCGGGTGTCAAAGTAGGTCTGGCTCTCGTCGCGCGAGTTTGTCTCGGTGATGCCCTCGACGCGGACCTGGCGCTGCAGCGGGGGCCAGTAGAAGACGAGGCTGGCGTGCGGGTTGGTCTGCAGGTCGCGGGCCTTGCGCGAGGTGCCGAGGTTGGTGTACATGACGAAGCCGTGCGAGTCGAGCTCCTTGAGGTAGACGACGCGCGACGAGACGCGGCCCGAGGGCAGGCTGGCGGTGGAGAGGGTGCAGGCCTCGGGCTGGGAGATGGACGGCGTGCGCTGGGCGAGGGAGAACCAGGCGTGGAACTGGGGGATGGGCGAGGACGGGTTGAGGTCGCGCAGGTGTAGCTGCGAGAGGGTGAATTGGGGGGCTTGGCCGTGGGGGTTGTGGCCTGCTGGGGCGACTGTTGATGGTGTTTTGGTCATGTTAGTTTGTTGTTGAGTGGACGTGTATGTATGTATGTATGTATATGTCTATATAATGTGTATGTATGTATGTATGTATGTGTGTGTGTGTGTGTGTGTTTGTATGTATGAATATATGGTATAAGAGGATGAGAGTAGACGTGAGTTTTGTGGTTTGTGCAGTGAGTCATGTCATCATCATATGAGCTTGAAGATACATGTACAAGAAGGACGCAGCTGCAGAGTCGAGATGAGTGAGTGCAATGGGGGAAAACATACAAATCAGCTTCTCCTCCTCAGTCGTCGCAACCAACGAAGGGCGTCGGTACAGCGCCATCTTTGCCGTCGTCGATGAGGTCGTCGTCGTCGTCGAAGCAAAATATCGCAGGCGGCTCAATCGCATTACCCCCTCCAAGTTTCCGTTTTTAGTCACACCACTTTTAGCGAATCGTATCTCTTGTTTTCCACCCGGCCGCTCTCTTTGTTTATTAAAGCAGTCGTTTCTGTTTAAGAATGGAGAAGAAAAAAAAAGGGCCTGCTAATGAGATTGAGAATGGGAAGAGAAAACACAAAAGCAGAGAGAGAGAGAGAGAGAGAGACTATTGGATGAGACTGAGAGGGAAAAAAAAAAAAAGGCTTTAGTGATTGCTTAGAAGGGAAAAAAGAAGTGGGGGAGTGCGATCCGGAAGCAATGACGCCTCTGTCTCCGTGCTTTGGCCGTTGGAAGAGACAGTGGCGTGGTTTTTTTGCGGCTGCTGCTGTTGTAAGGTAGGATGCAACAAAAAAAAAAATATGGCTTTGTATAGAAGGATGAAGACGCTGTATGTCAATACAGTTCTATCTAATATTCATTCTGTGACTATTATAATATTTTTCTCTCTCGAATTCATGTTCTCCTGACGAATCAATGACATGTTGCTTTGGCAAAAACACGCCGCTAGCACTGTGAAAGGCTCTCCGATTCTTGCAAGAGGTGCATCTCAGCGGGATCTGCGCAACAACCTGGGATCTAACTCGAAGCAAATCTCTTTGTACCTCATACCCCAAATACCTATGTTCGTTGATCGCTAAGAAAAAGTATAATATACATTGGCTTTCCTAGCTGGGGCGTGGGTGCGGACCCATTTCCCACTTAGTCTCCTAAAACTCCACGAAAGCTTTGGACGCTCTGATACCTCAGCTCTGAACCAGATAGTATCCAAAGACACAGAACACACACATAAAACAAACACACACACATACAGATACAGATAAAACGTACGCAACGTACGTACGCAACGTATAAACGTACGTATACATACGTATACGCATAAAACTATATTGGGTATCATAGTACGGGGTATCTTATACGCCTGCGGGCTAACAAACGCCACACACAGAACGCTCTCTGTAAAACACCAAATAACGCCAAACCCTTCCGAAAATAGGCAGACGATGCCTTAAATACGGGTTTAATACCTAGGACGTAGTCTAATATGTGTAACGCCCGTGAAAAAAAAAAAAGAAATAACCTTCTACATCGTAACCCCTTTTGTTTCCTTTGCATCCGTCCCAAAAATAAACCGAAATAAACAACGAAATAAGAAAAGCTCTACTCTGTACAGTCCTCATCCGGAAATCGCGCCACCACATCTGACAAAGAAATAGCTTCTCTACGAGCTAGCCATAACAAGTGCCAGGAGCGCCATCCTGCAGTAAAGACCATACCGCATCTATAACACAAAGTTAGCAAATTCAATACCCCTATCATTCGGGAAGGGGCTTTTCCTTACCTGTCTGAAGTACGCCGCCCGCTGGTCAAAGTCCACCTCCTCAGCCACCTCCTCATTCCTCGGAAGAGGGTGCATCACAACCATGGAGCTCTTGGCGTTCTTCAGCGTAGCATTGTCCACGCGGTATGAGTCCTTCACCTTCTCATAAGCCTCCACGCTCTCAAAGCGTTCCTTCTGCACGCGTGTGCAGTACAGCACATCGCTGCGAGCAAGGATTTCGGGTGTCAGAGTCTCTGACTCAACCAACAGCTGTCCAGAGGCAATCAGCTGCTCCTTCACCTTGGCAGGGAGAGACAGCGCCTTGGGAGACACAAGCTGAACCTTGACCTGGTAGTGCTGGAGCAGGTACACCAGCGAGTGGACGGGTCGGCCATAAAGGAGATCACCCAAGAAGGTAATTGTCAGGCCCTGCACGGTACCCAACTCCTCACGGATGGTAAAGAGGTCAAGGAAGGCCTGGGTTGGGTGCTCCTTGCTGCCGTTTCCGCCGTTGACTACGGGGACAGGGCAGTACTTATTAGCAATGTCCACAGAAGTCTCCTGAGGGTGACGCAGGACAACTGCATCTCCGTAGCAGGCCAGGGTTCGCAGAGTATCCTGGAGCGTCTCGCCCTTCTGGACAGATGAGCTAGAAGTTGCAATCGCAATGGTACGTCCTCCAAGTCTCTGCATGGCAGCGTCGAATGAAGCCGAAGTTCGAGTGGAAGGCTCATAGAACAGCGTGCAGAGAACGCGGCCGCGGAGGACGTTCAAAACACCCTCGCGCTGAACGCCGAGTCGCATCTCTTGAGCTACAGTGAACAGCAAGTGCAGGTCAGATCGAGTGTACTGCTTCACGGACAGAACGTGGGCGTTCTTGAACGAGTTAGGTTGTGACAACAGCTGCTGAAGAGAGCTGGCTGCCGGCTGGGGAGACAAAGCCAGGCCAAGCTCATCCACAGCGCCTCCAAGTCTAGCAGGAGAGCCGAGTCCCTCAACGTTGCGGAATCTAGCGGCAATCTTAGGGCTGCTGAAGCCAGCTAGTTGTCTAGGCTTGGGGCTCTCGGTAACTTGAGTGATCAAACCCATCGCAGGCTTCAAAGAGGGAGAAGTCGGGGCTTCGCGAGAAATGCTGTGCGAAGACATATCCTTGCCCTTAGGAGACACTGCCAAGAGTTCGCCATCCAAGCAGACTGTGGTATCCTGGAAGGTAACTCTGCGAACCGATCCACGCATAAGTCTACCTTCAAACGGCGACCAAACGTTGCCAGGCTGGACTGGGTAGGCACGGTCGATCTCAACTTCAATGCTGGTGCCAACCTGGTCATGGAGCTCAAAGATTTCCATGGGGTTCTGGTAAAGCTTCTGCTTGAGGTCGTCAATCGTCAGCTTACCCTCAGTAACAGAGGTGAGCAGGAGCGGAAGAGCATCTGCAATGCCACTTGACGTGTCAGCCTTCTTTCCTAGAGACTCAGCCAGCTGATAAGGCAGGCTTCCAACGGAGAAGACGTCAATGGTTGACATGTTCTCCCAAAGAGCTGCCTGATCTTCAGGGGTCGGGAGGAGTCGATCCAGCTCAGGGTAGTCCTTGGTAGACAGGTACAGAGAGTAGATAGAGACATCACAAGAAACGCGCAGTCCCTTGGCCTTGCTGAGTGCAATCAGACGGATATCGTCCTTGTTTGTGACCGAAGTAACGTGAATGCGGCGGTTGTGCAGAGATGCCAGCAGAAGGATTGAGGCGAGGTCAGTGAGCTTGGCGTCAGTGACAATGACCTTGTGCGTCGGCCAAGCATCAAAGTGGGCAGTGACAGCAGCCACCTTGCTAATGTTGCCAGACAGGTGGTTGAAGGGAATGAAGAGCGAGCCGACTTCACCGGCAAGGGCGCTGATCTGGCCGTCGTTATCCGAGGTGGCAGAAACAGACAGGTTGTAGTCGCAGTAGTCGCCAAGCTTGCTGTTCTGCTGGGCAGCTCTGAGAGTGATACCGTCGGTGATGGCGCCCTCTAGGCCAAGGGGCATGACACGAATCATGCTGAAGCCTGCAGAGATGGAGGCCTTGGTAACAGTCTCCATGTCGTGGCTCTCTGGCGTAACAAGTCCAGGAACAAAGGCTGCAACGTTGATCAATCCAGGCAGGACAACTGTCTTGTGGCTGGTCTGGTAATCACGCTTGCTAACGCTGAGATCGAAGCTTCGAGCAATAGCCTCAATGAGGATCTTGGCGTTCTTGACGTTGGTAACCAGAGGAATCTGGTAGTCGACAGCCATACGACGAGTCTGGTAGCCTCTGCTCATGTAGTTCGCGGGGCGGCGGTACTTGTTGTTGGAAGGCAAGTTGATGTACAGATCAATCGTGTTCTTGGAAAGATGCTGGGTGAGAGAGAACTCAGAATCCTTGTCTTCCTCCTTGCCGAGAACTTCGAGGTACTGAACAGGAACGCCGTGCTCCTGCAAAAAGTCGGCAGTACCAGCTGTGGCGAACAGCTTGTAGCCAATCTTCTGGAGCTTCTGGACCGATGGAAGCATCTCCTTCTTGTCCTTGTACGAACCAATGGACAGAAGAATGTTCTTCTTGGGAATCTTGAAGCCGGTAGACAAGAGAGCCTTGAGGTATGCCTCGTTCTTGTCAACACCGAAACAAGCAACCTCACCAGTGGAGGCCATCTCGACACCAAGAACAGGATCAGCGCCAGAAAGACGAGAGAAACTGAACTGAGGAACCTTGATACCGACGCAGTCGGGGGCAATATCTGTAGGAGGATACTCCTGGAAAGGCTGGCCCATGATTGCCTTGGTGGCCATCTCGATCAGATCAACTCCCATGACCTTGGAAACGAAGGGGAACGAACGAGAAGCTCGGACGTTACACTCGATAACCTTGATGTCGTTATCCTTGGCAATGAACTGGATGTTGAAGGGACCAGTAACGTTCAAAGCGGCACCAATCTTGCGAGTAGCCTCTTCGATACGTTGAATGGTAGTGCGTTCAAGATCTTGCGGGGGCAAGATGAGGGTAGCATCACCGGAGTGGACACCTGCGTTCTCAACGTGCTCAGAGATGAAGTGGCCAACGACAACACCGTCCTTGGCAACAGCGTCCATCTCAATTTCCTTGGCGTTCTCAATGTACTTGGTGATAACGACAGGGTGCTCGCGTGAGACCTCGGCAGCCTGAGCCAAGTAGCTTTCCAAGTCCTTCTCAGAGTAGACGGTGTTCATGGCAGCACCAGAGAGGACGTATGAAGGTCGAACCAGAACGGGATAAGACACCTTTTGGCAGAAAGCCTGGGCTTCCTCGAAGCTTGTAAGCTCCTTCCAAGTAGGCTGGTCAACTTCGATTCGGTCCAGCATACGAGAGAACTTGTAACGGTTCTCGGCGGTATCAATCATTTCGGGAGAGGTACCCAGCACCTTGACACCAGCACGGTGGAGGGGCAGAGCAATGTTGTTGGGGGTCTGACCACCCATAGCACCAAGGACGCCGCTAGCATTCTCCAGCTGGTAAATATCCAGAATCGTCTCAAGAGTGATGTTCTCAAAGTACAGCTTGTCAGCCTCATCGTAATCGGTGGAGACTGTCTCTGGGTTGTAGTTGACCATGATGGTCTTGTGGCCAGTGGCTCGCAGAGTGCGGATGGCGCGAACAGAGCACCAATCAAACTCGACGGATGAACCAATTCGGTACACACCAGAGCCCAGAACCATGACACCGTGGTCCTCAAAGTTAACATCATGCTCAGACGCGTTATAGGTGAGGTACAGGTAATTTGTGAAAGCAGGGAACTCGGCAGCAACTGTGTCGATCTGCTTAACAAAGGGCTGGATGCCAGCCTCGAGTCTAAGTCTGCGAACAGCAATTTCGTTTGAGCTCCAGAACTTGGCAAGCTGTCGGTCGGAGAAACCCAGACGCTTGGCCTGGAGGAGGATGCCGGGGTTGAGTGCAATATCGTTGGTGGTGTATTGAGGCATGGCCTTGGCAAAGTCGCTCAAGCCCATGAGCTTCCTGAGGAACCACTTGTCGATTCTGGTCATCTCCCAAATCTTGTCGACTGAGTAACCCTGGTGCATAGCGTTGGCAATAGCGAACAGACGCTGGTCAGAGGGTGTTTGCAGCTCATCATCAATGCTCATGAGAGCCTTGGTCTCGCCAAAGCCAAGATTGTGGAAATCAATGGCCCGGATAGCCTTTTGGATGGCTTCCTCAAAAGTGCGACCGATGCTCATGACCTCACCAACACTCTTCATGGAAGAGCCAAGCTGGGTGGAAACACGAGTGAACTTCTTCAAATCCCATCTGGGCATCTTGACAACGACATAGTCGAGGGACGGCTCAAAGCAGGCGCAGGTGACCTTGGTCACCGAGTTCTTGATCTCCTTGAGGGGAATTCCAAGACCCAGCTTAGCGGCAATAAACGCCAGAGGGTAACCGGTAGCCTTGGAAGCCAAAGCAGAGGATCGAGACAGACGAGCATTGACCTCAATAATGCAGTACTCCCTGGAGAAGGGGTTCAAGGCATACTGGATGTTGCACTCACCAACAACGCCGAGGTGTCGAATGACATTGACGGCCGTTGTTCGGAGCATGTTGTAGTCCTCGTCAGAGAGAGTCTGCGAGGGGGCAACAACAATGGAGTCACCGGTGTGGATACCGAGAGGATCAAAGTTCTCCATGTTACAAACGGTAATACAGTTGTCCTGAGCATCTCGGACGACTTCATACTCAATCTCTTTCCATCCCTTCATACTTCGCTCAATAAGAACTTGGGGGCTGGCGGCAAAGGCTTTGTTGCAAAGATCCATCAATTCTTGCTCGTTGTTGGCGAAACCACTTCCAAGACCACCCAGTGCATAGGCAGCACGGACGATGACGGGGAAGCCAATGTCCTTGACGACGTGGAGAGCCTCCTCCACGTTGTTGGCTGAAGCAGACTTGGCGCACTTCTCGCCAATGGAGTCCATGCTTCGAGCGAAGAGCTCACGGTCTTCAGTTGTGATGATGGTATCAATGGGAGTACCCAGAACTTTGACACCGAGGCTCTCGAACTCGTCCTTGAGCTGGATACCGACCTGAAGGGCGGTTTGACCACCAAAGGTAACGTAAATGGCATCCGGTCGCTCGTACTGAATGACCTTGCGCACGAAGTCGGCATTGACAGGGAGGAAATAGACCTTGTCAGCCAAGCCCTTTGAAGTCTGAATGGTGGCAATGTTGGGGTTGATGAGGACAGTGTAGATGCCTTCCTCCTTCAGCGCCTTGATAGCCTGGCTACCAGAGTAGTCGAACTCTCCGGCTTGACCAATGCTGAGACCACCACTGCCAAGAACAAGGACCTTCTTGACGGAGACGCGGGGGTGAAGTCTCTCGTTCTCCTCAATGGTTCCGCCGGGGAAGGCGACAGGAGCTTGGAGCAGAGCAGGGTTTTCAGCACAGCCGGCCATGGTATTAATGAATACATCGAATAGATATTCAGTGTCTCGAGGGCCCGGGGTGCTCTCGGGGTGGAACTGAACACTGAAGTATGGCTTTTCAACGTGCATAATACCCTCGTTGCTGCCGTCGTTGGCGTTGATGAAGAGCTCTTTCCAGCCAGTAGGCAGAGAGCCGGCATCCACGGCGAAACCGTGGTTCTGAGAAGTAATGTGGCACTTTCCAGTGACCATGCTTGTGCAAGGAATGTTGTGACCGCGGTTACCAAACTTCATCTTGGTGGTCTTTGCGCCAGAGGCGCGGGCCATGAGCTGGTGGCCCAAGCAGATACCGAAGATGGGAATCTTGTTGGTCTCCATGACGGCAGCAATGTTCTTAGCAGTGCTCTCGAGCACAGCTGGGTCACCAGGACCGTTGGAGATGAAGAGGCCATCGTACTCCTCGCTAACCGCCTTGGTCAGGTCATAGTCCCAAGGGCAGACTACGACTTCGACACCACGCTTGAGGAAGCATCGAAGCTGGTTGTACTTCATACCGACATCAACGCACAGAACACGGATTGTCCGGCCGGAAGGATGCTTGCGAGCAACGACAGACGCGGGGGGCTTATACAGCTTAGGCTCCTTGACGGATACTACGAAAGGCATGAGCATATTTCTTTTTATGTTTTGGGTTTACATCTAGTAGAAAGAGGGGCATATGGGGGAACTCACCCTGTGCCACCAAGTTTTGTGTGTTGGGGTTCACCCAGTCAATTGCCTCGAAAGCATCACCGGAGGCAAGGCTGTCCGCCGTGGCGGTAGCGCTGGCAAGTCTCATCTTGCCCAGCATGCTACCCTTCTCTCGGATTCTCTTGGTCAGGGCCCTGGTGTCCACGCCATACATGGCCGGGACGCCCTGCTCCTTGAGCCATGTGCCAAGAGAAGAGGTGGCAAGGAAGTGGGAGAAATCCTCGCCGCAGTAGGAAGCGGTAACGAGACCAGCGATGTGAATCTGCGAAGACTCGAAGTGGGCAGGCAGATCACCGAGCAGCTCATCGAGCGTCTCGCGCGAAGGGACACCATAGTTTCCGACTAGGGGAAATGTAATAACAAGGATCTGGCCACGATATGAGGGGTCCGTGATGGACTCGGGATACCCCACCATACCAGTCTGGAAAACCAGCTCTCCGGCGATGCTCTTCTCAGCACCGAAGCTGAAGCCTTGGTAGATGGAGCCATCTTCAAGTTCCAGGCACACTGGTCGCTCATCGCCGCTGTGGCTAGCTGTAGCAGGTTTCCGTAGCTGGACAGCCATTGTGTTAACGGTGTGAAAATTTCTGACTTTGATAGAAGTTCAGAGTACTGAAGGGGTGGAAAACAGCTGAAGCTTGGACTTTTCCGTCGTCTTACAAGCTCTTCAGGTTCTTCTTCCCCAGATTCAGCTACCGACACTGGGCGCGGGGCAAGATTCTGCTGATGACAATGAGTGAGTGAACGGGAAGAGGGGCGAAGGTGGCTGGAGACAACTGACAAGAAAAACTCGTTCTCAGAGCTTTTCCCGGGCAGGTCAAGAGCTACCTCGCGCTCATCTGCTGCCTCAACAACAATTAGAAGGCGTCCTTCAGAGGTATTAGACCGATAATAAAGAAAGAAGCTCGAAGGATGCCCTCGCCGTAGTTGAGGAGGAGAGAGAAAGAAGAAGGGAAAAAAAAAATCTCAGCGCCGGCCAGCGGACGTTCTTAACACCACCAGCAACTTTTTTTTTTTTTCTGCCAGTGCCATCATCGCCCGTGCTAGCCTGCCTCCCTGAGCCATGCCATTGGCCAATGGAGCTGAGATCACAGCGCCAGTTCCACCGCCACCGGCGAGATGGGCCAATGGCAGGGTGATCTTGCGGCTGCTATATTGCCTATGATGGATGCTTGCAGGGCATTTGCGTGGGATTGATTCAGAGGCCATGCGCTAAAATGGACCCCGCAGCCCTGTTAGTGACTGGGCTTGACCCCTCCATGGCGGGCAGAAATTTATTTTTGTCCCTGGATGGAGGTGACGAGATCTGGGCGTCTTTGCATGTGCTTTCACCGACATGAGGACTGGGGGTAGCAATGGGAGGCAATCAAACGATGAGACATCGTATATGCAGTTTTTATGCTTTGTATTGATATTGAATGCCATTATCGTTGAAAATCTCGCGTTGAACAAGTGTCACGAGACTGCCGTGGGATTTGCAAGTTGTAGCACCCCGAAAAATCTGCGGAGCGCGCCCAAACGCCTCCGCAGATCCCTCTTTTTTTTTTTTTTTTTTTTTTTTTTTCCACTTGTGGATCAAGGCAAGCCGAAAACCAGTTGCGGGTTGGGGACGAACGAATCTGGACTTACTCTTATCATGGCCTAGTCGTCACCGTGGCTAAGCGGCTAATTGCTATGTGTAATTGTCTGTTGTACAAGATATTACGATTTTGAGCTTTCCCAAGCAATTGGCTAGTCTACATTGGTGTTTTTGCAATTTCGGCTGAGTGAAGAGATTTTCTGTTCCGCCCAGATACGCGGTTAGATCAGAACAAGCTTTACCACCGATATAATGTCTGACTCGTACAATTCCTTCCGTCCTTTAGCCCGTACAGGTTATAATGGTTTGCCCTGAAGCCGTTCCCAGTTATACATCAAGCAGTAACAGATGAAAGTGATGGTGGCAAGTTCTTGGCATAGATGGAGAAGAGTTACTCAACAATTATCTAACAGCATTCCTAAGACCCATGAGAAGCTCTAAAGGAGCTTTACTGCCAATCAAGGCTCCTTATACATCTTGTAATTCTAAACTGAGCCGATACTGGATGAACAGACAACATGGATATATAGATATCAAAGCTCCAATACGAATCCGTGTAAAAGATGAATGAGTGGCTGGCTCAAGATCCTGAATCTTTAACGCCAAGTGTTGCACCATGCAGTTAGACTTGGTACACCGTCAGTAAATATCGTGGCAACATAGACGACCTCTCGTTTAGTAGCTTTCTTCTTAAAACAGTTGCTAAGGTGGAGCACATCTATACTGAAATAGTATTTGTATAGTAAAGAAAAGAAAAGAATAGAAAGAAAATAGCTAGGGGAATAAATGCAGTGGGGCGAGGAAAACTGTAGTCATTGGCCTATCAGATCTCCTAAATACAGACCTATCTTCTCTCGAATCTGATGGGCTTGCTGAGAACACTCATACATACCTACATGCCTTAGTAGTGCATGATTTAGCGACTTGCATAGTTCTTCAACACGTATTACACCAACTTAGGTTTAAATTATCTAGGCCGTGTGTTGCGGCACATATATGTACAAGTTGCGCTTAAATTGTCAGTTGGAGAAGACGCTGATGTCCGCCAAGATTACACCAATCGACAAGTTCAGGGTGCCAACACATATTAGTATAGTAGATAAGGTGTATTAATACTACACAGATAGGCGGTAGCTAAATCAGCCAGGCCTATCTAATGCAAGGAGACTTCCCCCTCGGAAAGATGTTCGTTCTTTTATGCTTCGAGAGTTTATATGCATTTTTGTAACATCCTTGCCATGCGAGTCCATAGAAAATATCGTAGTACCACAAAAAAAAAAGAAAAGAAAAGAAAAAAAAAGAAAAAAGCAAAGAAAAAAGAACAGAAAAGAAAAAAGAAAAGAAGGAAAGAAATGCCAAATGATATCATAGCCAAACCATCAAGTCGCGCCTCTAAATAAGCAGATCGAAAACGCCAGCAGGAAACTGAGAGAAATCGCAGGCCATGTTCCCTTCCGCTGCCATAAAACCTCTTTTTTTGGGGGGGTTCCGGTTCTCAATTCTCTCATCATACTGCACACATACCCTTCCCCGCGGCTGTAAATCTTTAGTCATGACTCAGAACTGGTATACTATTGCATAGGCACGCCGGCTTGTGGATTCATTGGTGGCCCTGGCATATTTGGTAACTGGGGTGTTCTCTGGGCTGCCGGGCTAGCTTGTTGGCTTGCTACCATAGGATTGCCGGGCTTCTGGCCGGTGGCTGACGTGCGGTATGCAGGTTCATTCTTTGGATCATGCTCAGGGAAGACGGCTTGCAGTCGTCGGTACAGATCCTGAATCGATTTATTCCGTTCTTCCCTGTCTGCCACAGGGTCTATCGGCACGCTTGAGTTCTCGGCACCGATCGGCAATGCTCTCAATTTCAGAGCCATGTTGAGCGGAGGCGCGCTGAGATATGGCGGGCACGGAGGGAGTTTGACATCGGGTTTTCGATCGGCCAGGGCAGCCATGTATGATAGATTTCCTTGAAGTCGTCGCATACAGCTAGATGACATGTTAGTGATTGAGAACAAGAGTTTGTATTCTTGCTTTTCGCTTTTCGACCGTCATTTGAAACATACTGTAGATAATCATGCTGGAACTGACTCTCCTCTTCTGTAGGCTTCCTGTCGGGAACATTTCCATTGGCGGCAACGAATTCTTTTTTCAGTTCTTGCTGTGTTGTCTGGATTTGAATGGACTCATATAGTAACTCGTGGTTGATGTCTAACAACAGTGCAAATCTCTCCTTTTCAAGACTTTCGGTTGTAGGGCTCATTGGTACCGCGCTTGCTGGGGCAGCAACCATGCCGCTCGCTGGGTTGGATGAAAAGGTCGGCGTCTGAGGAGTGGCTACTCCCATCTGCGGCTGGTGCTGGTTTGTAGGCGTCTGGCCTTGAGATATAGGCTGTGGAGTCGAGAACTGAGGCTGCTGGGGAGGCATGATATTCGTCGGCGTTCCTTGTGTTGTGCTCGGAGGTCTTTGAGGCGTTGACACCTGTGCCATCATCTGGTTCTGCTGTTGCTGAGGTAGCTGCTGGGGGGGCTGCTGCTGCTGCTGCTGTTGTTGAGGCTGTTGCTGCTGTTGCTGCTGTTGCTGCTGTTGTTGCTGCTGTTGCTGTTGCTGTTGCTGTTGCTGTTGCTGCTGTTGCTGCTGCTGTTGCTGCTGCTGTTGCTGCTGCTGCTGTTGCATGCGCTGCAACATCTGAGGCTGCTGAGGCATCCCGGGCTGGCCCATTGGGAAGCCCTGCATGCCAGGGCCCATCATGTAGTTATTGGGAACGAAGCCTTGAGGACCGACCGACCCAGGGAGCACCTGGCCGTATGACGCGCCGGGAAATTGCTGCTGGTAGGCCACTATCACGAGTTAGCATTGTAGGCGTTACGCTGTCGCACAACGGCTGCGCCAGCGTCAATGTGCCATCAAGACACGGGGGAAGACCTACTCTGGTTGTTCGGCGCCATGCCAGGCATGCCCTGGCCCTGCATCATGGCCGCGCTGGCGTCCTGCATCATATGGGGGTTCGCGCCTGGGAAGACTCCTTGAGGAGCCATGCCGGCGAATTGCTGCTGCCGATTGAACATGGCCTGCTGCCCAGGCTGCATTCCACCGGGCTGCATTCCTGGCTGCGGTGCGCCGGCGGGGGGGTTGAAGTTGGGCGCGGCATTGCCAAAGCCATAGTTGGCGGAATACATGGCTGGCAAGGAGGTTGCACGGACGAGCCGCAGAGGCTGGGATGCTGTTTCGTCGGCGGAATTCGAGGTCGCGAGGGAGAGCGGGCGGGCGACGAGACACGGTTTTTGCGGTTGAAGATCGCGGAGCGGCTGAGAAGTTGTTGTAGATGGAAAATGGCCTTAGCGGGTCGAGGAGCGCGAAACTAGCCTAGTCGGCAGCGCTGCAGTCGCAGAATGACGTGAGATGCAGATGAACTGGGCGCTGGATCCAGTTGCACTGTCAGGCACACGATCCAATAGTCCGCAAACCGAGAGGGGAATCTGTGCGGATTTGCAGCCAGGGCCAGCTGGTGGGATATTAATAGTATCTACGCAGTAGTCGCTGCTGGCTCGCTATCTCGAGGCCACGGAGGAGATCAGGCACAAGCACCGTGTTTCTGCCAGGCGCTACTAACGGTGTCGCTGAGTCAGTCAATAATAAAGACGGGATCTCTGCATGTGAAGACTGCAGTTCCAGCCAGGCTGCTTTGCGTCAAGCACTCTTTGCAGCTGGAGGAGGGAGAGCAGCAAACTGGTGCTTACTTGGACTCCCAACAGTGAATTCGATTCCAGGGCCGTGTTCTTAAGGCTTGCCGATGCCAATGGGAAAAGAAAAAGGCGGCCGGGAGGGACGATCAAGGTTTGCTGGCGCGCGGATAGGTGGCGACGGACGGTGAAAGATTGGCTGGTTATTGGATCAGAGCAGGTTCTACGGCGAGTCTGCAATCGAGTGTAGCCACGGGCCGTGCCTCGCTTAATAAGCCCGGTATTGATAGAGCCTTTGTGCCTACATACATTTAGGCACAGCATCAGGAATAATCAAGCTGGGGGGCTTTATAGGCTGCAGAGAAGGCACTGTTATGTATAGGTAAAAGATATTAAGAGTAACTATAAGGTATAAATAAATATAGGTGTAGCAGTAAGATGTCAGTCCAAAACTCGGCCAGTGAGTTTGGTGATATTAGATAAGTGTAGATGTTGAGCACACAGTTTACTCGACACGAGGCATATGATCCAGTCTCACCGCTACTATAGCACATTTATGCATCCCTGAATCAATACCACATACCTAAGTAAGCATTCTTTCTGTCTGTGATGGGCTGAGCTGTCTTTGGTACAGTCATAATACATGCCCCGTAAGCTACCTCCTGGTACAACCTCACACCTTGAATGTGAGCATCATTATAGGGTAAATCAATCTTACAGATCGGGTATTCACTGCCATCCTTTATCATTCCAACCTCTGCGCTGATTGTATGCTGCAGATACATACATGTAGTCATAAAAGAAAATTTCCAAACTTGATTCCAATGAGCTTCATTTTTTTTTCTCTATCTTTATTGGTTCTGCCCACAACTCATGCTAGTGATATGAGACGCCATACATTGACTTTCCTTCCAAAAGGCTGATGAACTCGTCGGCCACATATTCGCATGTCCTCTCAGATGGATGCACTTCGTCATACCTAAATAGGACCATGTCCAAGTCAGAATCTAATATCACAAGCTGTAATAATGTCTCACGCTATGAGAGAATGTATATACGTACCACACAAAATTTGACTGCGGCTCGGTTGACTGATAGCAGCCTGAGTCTCCGCATCCCCTCCACGAGCTGGTAATGTTGACAGGCTCAGTGTAATACTTGGATGGGTTCGCACGCAAATCAAGCAACAGCGAGTGAACGTCCAAAAGGCTGACTGTCGCACCTGGCCAACGCTTCTTGATAAGCAGATTATATGGCGCTCCCGTGGCAAACATGGTGTTGGCGCTGGTCAGATACTCCTCCATCTTATACTGAGTCTCTGTGGTGTTAAACGACTCTTTATTGCCCCAATATTCATTATTTCCAGCTCCACCATTGGGGATGGAGGCATACATGGGCGAAAGTTGCAGCGGAAGCACGTTGAGCAGAACGAATTGTCTGCCTCCCAGCTTATACACACCGTCAAAGGCTTTCCAGACACACTCTACAAAGTCTGTGATTGTAGCTCCCTGGACCTGCTCTTCGCCCAGAAATCCGTCAATTCCAAGGTCATTAGTTCCGATCCACAGCGCGTAAACTGTGTTATCTGCTCTTCGGTCTGGGTACAACCCTTTATACCCCAAATCTGTCTTGAACGCCGGGACCTCGTAGTCCAAGATGGACGGGAATGGCCCATTGATATTGCCCAGGTAGTGCTGAGTAACATTATTAGAGCACATACCACCTGCAACAGCATAATCGTAGAGCTTGGCTCCCGTTTTTTGCGCCACGAGTCTTGGCCAGGCATAACCGCCCACCGATGTTTGGTTGTTCACCGGCAATAGCTGGCCGGGAGGAGGGAGAGCGTTGTGGTTGAAGATGTAGTTCAAGCGTCCTTCATCTGTATAGCTGTCTCCAAATGTAACTAGATTGCTTAGTTTTCGCAGACCAGATACGCTGGTAGCTGCTGCGGCCGTGGCGCATAATAGTAATGGAAGCATCTCGATTTAGATATCTGGTGTAAGCTTCATGCACCAAAGTTTTCTATTTGCTATAAAAACAAAACTCCATTTCACACGGACAAAGGGCAAGAGGGAGGGTATTTATGTATCATTGTCTTGTCTTGGGCCCTCTTCAAAGAATATTCGGACTTATAAAATCAGTGCTCTCGCATTAGACATCAGCCGACGGTATTCATTCAATCATAGATCTCCCCCGCCTTGGAAGTCTGGGGTATGAATATGCGGCCAATAAGCCTGATCACGCTGTATCCGGCTTTTAAATGCCCGACATCCCCAGATTTGCTCCCCACGAAATCCTTCCCCGCATCGTGGATCTTGGGCCGTTGAAAGACGGCGTGTCCAAATTTGAGCATAACAGACTTTCATGTGTTTCAAGTCAATTCGCATTTAAGTGTCTGACCATCCTACAACTCTGAAGTTTAAATTACAAAATGAAGCGATACAGTTTTTTACTTTATGCAGTCGACATGTCCCGAATGTTCGGCCTCTCACCGCCAAGAATGAATATCATCAAAATGACACTATCACCCACCAAACTATCGCTGATGTAAATGCCGACGGTTATAATAATCTCTCATCTTAGATATACGGTTCTAGATTTCCGAACCTCTTGCCTATTTTGAAGATAGAGTCTCGTGATATCTATATCAGCTTATGCGATCTCCGAATGATAGTCCGAAAATAGTTCATTGGCTAAGACGGCAACGAAGCGCACCATCTCCATGTGCTAGCGACTTAAAGCATATGAGCATATATAGCTTAGAAGCGTGCCTAATATAATCATCAAGAAAGAAAGCCAATCTTTGCGAGAAGTCGTCACAATATCAGCTGGATGGTATCATCTCTGAAATTAAATCTGTTGAAAAAAGCAGCAGTGAAGTAAGAATATATGGTACGTATACATGTATGTGTATGTGTATTCGAATAAACGGCTCCTCGCCTTTGAGCCGGTTATGCAGAAGTTTTGAAGTGGGTGTTAAACCACGCAATGCACTGATCAGTCGCATCGTCCGCCTGCTTTACAGCATCTGGAAATTTGTGATCCGCCCTAACACAGAATCCATGTCCACAGTCAGGGTAGACGGTTACTTCTCCTCGAGCTGGCTCGGGCTTTGCCTCAACGATGGCCTTGATATTCTCAGCTTGGGCTACTGAAAGGTAGCTATCGTGATCACCAATAGCAAATGACACCGGCAGTGTTAGGTTGTTGATGTCGGCGGGAAGACTCAAGAGACTTGGGTGTCCCGTAAATCCAACATCAATCAGCGGCTGCCCATCAATTTTATCGCCCCGGCCCAGTAGCAAGACCTGCTTGCCACCCCAGCAGAAGCCAGCGGCGCCGACTGATAGCGAAGCGCCTTCTTCTTTGCGGAGTTGTTCAAAGAATCCCTTTACTCTGGGCCATGCCTTAGAGGGCCAATTGATAAAGAGAAAAGGAAGTATAGCACATAGAACGCGGAACCCGTGTCGGCTGGAAGTAAAAGTCAGCTCTGCGTATACTTGTAGTTATCTCTCAATAGCCTTTTTTGTTATGAAAGATTAGTACTTACATTTTGGTAAAGATTCCAGCATCACTTGATACGATCTTCATACTATCCATCATATATAATGGCGCCGGGTGACCTACAGCCATTAACTTTTGACACATGAAAACTGGCGTAAGGCCATATACGCGGACTCTGAACTTACCTTTCATGAAGTCGGGAGCATACACCTTGAAGTCTCCTTTGTCGGCATAGCTATCCGCAAGCAGCCTCACATTGACAAATTCCCACCCAAATGCATCTGGAAGGATAACCACAATGCCTTTAGCAGGCCGTCCATCAGCTGGATTGACAACATATGTGTCTAGTCCGTAAGCTTTAGTGACCTGCCCGCGGGGTTGGCCCTCGTGGACGGAACCACGGTAACAGTCTGGGCATGACATTTTGCTTGAATTTTTGGTGCTACTATAGCGTCGAGAGAGATGATGCTGCTTTTTGTTGTTCCCTTAACAATAGGCGTGATTGCGTCAAAGTAAATTTGAGATGAGGGGCAGTCGAATCACATGCAAGAAGATTGTGATGTGGGATTTGTCAATTGCTCCAATGCCGGCTAAACACGAAGTAAACAAATGCTTGAATGTTTAAACAAACTCCCCAGCCGCTGGTTCGATTGAACGAAAGTGATTTCCAGGTAGGTGGGAAGAAGAGCTTTAAGCATCCGCTGGAAGACTGCGTATTACAGGATTACCAAGTGCTCAGCGCGAACTCCAATACATATCTAAATACCTACAGCATACCTGCTTGTTATACTAAGCCATGCGGTGAATGAACCATTACGGCGTTAAGAGCTAAGCCCGATAGAGAGTATTTACGTAGGAATCTATCTCGTGCCAAGTGGATATAGAAAACGATATAGATCACAAAGCGAATACGCGCTTACGATGAGGGTAATACGCGCATCAAGATACGTAAGAAAAAGGGGCACTATTACGTGTGCATTATCTAGCGCTGTGTGCCGATAATTCGCCGTGCTCGGCATTTCTGATCACCGCTTGCCTGCTTGATTGCCACAAGCGAAATAGCTCAGAAAACGATGATACCTTCGTACGCAAAAAGCGGAGCTCAGCTCTTCTTCGACGCGACACTATCGGCTCCGAAGTGACAAATTAATGCTTTTCCAACCCCGAGGTGGTCTGATCAATGCTATAGCAACCGGATATCGTGCTTCCTCAAGAAGTTGGCCAGTGGGCCACTCTATATGCTAACTGCAGCAAGCTAGCTGGTTGCTGTTCCTAGCAAATGACGGGACCAATTTGGCGAAGGAATGCGGTACATATACCAGGCTAGAGACGCCACATGAGTTTGAGAGGGGACAGAATAAATGAAGTGGGCATCTAAATGACACACTTAGCTGGCTAAGGCGGCAGTATCTTTGAGAGATTAGCAGGCTCTGTTCCTGGACGATATGCTGGATATGGCGACGAAGGGCTCTGTTTACATCAGTGTCAGTATTCATGAGATGGCGCGGATGCGTGAACTGAGATATCTAGTCTAAGAGGCAAATGGGGAGAGGAGTACTAACCATCATTTCTGCCGGGCCTCCTTTTACCACGTTATATCTGGTTTCCCAATCTTCGCTTTTGGCAAGGAAACAGTAGTACAGCCAGTCAAAAACTTTGGGGAGTGGAATTGTAACCTCTCCTTCGTAGCCAGTCAAATCTCCTTCAGATGAGATGGAAACTGAAGCGTCATAGTCTGGATTAACAGCCCTTATAAAAACCGTGAACTGCCATGGATCTGGTTCGCCTGGGGCTTTCGGTTGATATTTTGTCCGTAATGTGATGGATGCTTCGTCAAGAGCCGCCAGATCTGCTATTAAAAAGCAATCTGTCGCTATGCCAGCGGGAATCCCGTTCTGCTCTCGCATGATCTTGAATCGCTGCCGCAAAACATCAACACCTGCTCCTTCCAGTGACGAATCACTGAGGAAAAGTGGTTGATGACGAGAGCAAAAACTGGATGCTCTTTTCCAGCCTTGATTGAGCTGTGTATTCTTATTACAAGTATAGGCATATTGAAACGTGCGCCATTTCTCTTCAGTTCCCTCGCTGTACAAGGTCCGGAAAATTACAAAGCCCCATCGAAACAACTTTGCATCGGACATATGATTTAACCATCGAGGCTGAGCCGCCCTCATCTTTGCCGCTCGCTCTGCGATTCGTTGTTGTCTCAGGTTTTCGCGCCGCTCTGCTTTCACTTCCTTGAAAGCGTGGCTAAGACGGTAGTTCGCACGGCGCTGTATTTCGACATCGTCTTGAGTGTATAAGATATCATCAACTCGACCGGCAAGCTTCTTGTCATCTTCAACAAGGTGAAACCTCCAAAAACTGTGTCTGCTACTAGATTTGTTCCGCTTGGCAACTCCGCAGACAAGAATATCGCACTCATCTTCCGTTAGTGCGTTTGGGTTGGACAGTGCCTTGTTTCTAAGCTCTTCCATCGTAATGCCAATTTTATCTCTGCACAAGCGATCCTCTTCGTCAGGCGGGGATTTCTCATAGACCTGGTTCTTATCAGCACGAGTAACAGATGCTGGATCTGTTATAATGCGCAAATAGAGTGCCTTTTCCTCAGGCGACAATCTGGTGGGAGGAGGATTGAAGAGCCTTGATGTTTTGACGGCTATACGAAACTCTTCTTGCCATTTTGCTGCCTCCGCTGCGTCGCGTTTTCGTCTTTCATTTTCAAGACGCTCTTTTTTTAACAATTTCGAAAGCTTTCGCACGGAGTTCTGCGCGGCGAGATATCTCATCGTCATAGTCATTTGCCAAGAGCTCATGAACTTGACTGGCAAGGCGATACTCTTCGTCAGGGAGAAAAGCCATCCGCAATGGAGGCCTACCGATCCTTGGTCGATTCCACTCATAAGTGGCGCCAAAGAGGATAATGTCACACTCATCTTCCGTCAAAGTTTCTGGGTCGCTCATAACCTTGCGTTTGAGTTCTTCCATCGTAATGCCGATCTTCTCTTGACATAAGCGATCTTCTTCGTCGGGCGGAGGCTGTCCAAATATCTGGTTCTTCTCAGCTCGTGTAACAGATGCTGGATCAGCTGCAGCTGCAACGCGCAAGTATACGACCTTTTCCTCGGCCTTCATCCCGGTTCGGTGGCGTTCAGGGGGCAGTTTACTTGTGTCCATAATAATGATCTTTTTGACTAGTAATTTTTTGTTACGATTGTTTCGTTTGTTTGCTAGGACCGAAGTTTGTTGGTTGATATAGCAAGGCTTTGTCACATGATCGGAGAGAAACGGCATACTTGTAGGATTGATCAACAGAAGGTCATAGCTGCGTCTCAAATTTGGTCTTCCAGTTGTTCTAGCGATAGACAAATAGCAATTCTTATTATTTAAATTTGCCCTATGGTTCACGCTATGTATGTCTAAGCTTATACAGTATTTCGTATAAGTATGAGCAACTCAGCTAACATGTGATACAGTGGATTAGATTCATCGTCAGGGGGGCCGATTGAACGTATAGTCCTTTCGATAGAAGCCCGTATATGATGTTAGGCTGGCTGGATTGTTTACCGTTAACTCGTTTTTGGAAGAGTTAGAACTACTTATGTACTTTGGCAAGCGCGGAGGTTAATAATTATTAGTAAACAATATGAACTCTGTTACACACTGCCTACTATACTTTAGGTACCTACTATACCCTACTTAGTAGTACATGCATCCTTTAACTGCATGTATAATGTGTTGTGACTTTTAGCCTGGATATTCTTCAGTTATAAGTGCCATCTTCTTTTGTTGCCATCTAGGTACCTATGTGTAGTCTCCGCCCCCCCCTCTTGCTCTCTTCTAGTATCTACCTTTCTTTGATTACGTCTTGTTCTGTTGTCTCCAGACACTTGTTAGGCCTTGTTGGGGCTGGGCGGGAAAAAATGAAACCTACTGGCGTCCATTAGAATTGCACTGTCGACAAGTTTAAGCATATCTTGAAGAGCTTCTCCGACCTGTTCTTCATCTCTGCCATGCTGTGACAATGATGGCTGGTTTTGAATAGTTTCCCAATTGCTAGTCATTGTTCTAATGCAATTGTCCGCCCCCGTCTGTACCCCTTTAATTTGCAGGATCAGCACTAAGTAGACAATCTCAGAAAACATACTGGCGGTGTTGATAGTAGTTCCTGTGACGCGCTTAACCTGTATGTCAAATCGTTGGAACGTATCATACATGGAATTCAAAATGGTTGCCATGTTTATATTAATCACCCAATCTTTTAGGTAGGTGAAGATGGAAGTTGCTAATGCGGATGGTGGACATTTTTGTCTTAATGGTAATCAGTGTGGCATGGTTGCATGGATTTTTACACGTAACTTTCCTTCATTCCCTGTTCGTCGGCTTTTCACGTTTTTGATGCCTCTATCATTGATTTCTTGCAGTCTGCTAAAGACAGCTTCCAAGGCTGACAATCTTCAATTGCTACGCGCAGTCAACGTTACCGACTTTGTTGCATGGAATCCATCGCTCTCGTATAACGCAACCGACCCATCTGCCCGTGTTCTTTTGCCAGGTTACCGCTACTGCATTGGGGGACCATTACCCACAAGTTAAGGAACAAGTAGCACTCCCCACACTAAGATCAGTAGATTTACTACCCAAACGATCAGCGTGTCCTTAACTTCTCCAACAATCACGTACTCTCCTATGATTCGTGTGGTGGCAAACAGAGTGAGTAACTTTTGATCTGCTTCAAGATTTACTTGTTGTACTGGCCTTGCCCAAACAGTCTGTCATAAGGACAGCTGCTGACTTGAATTGCTGAAGAATACACTTGCGAGCCTCCAAACTGCTGTAGAGTTGACGGATTTTGCGGCAACACCACCGATTTCTGTGGTTCACAGCTTTTGGTGTTTGCGGTACTGCTCCAAGCAAGGCAGCCCAGTGGCTATAGAGCTTCTAGTCTACGCGAGACTAGCCTTCAAGTGTTGCTGTTGGGAATTGATGAGTTTGTGGCACGGCCAGTTTGTGCTGCGTTTTAGTAAGAAAACAGAATGACTTGTGGGGAATGTTATTTGTGCTTAGCAATGCTGAAAGCTCTATTGAAAAAATAGAATTGAAGTGAAAAGAGTGTATTTGTCACTGTTAACGAGCCTGAAACGAGATCAATATTAATCGACTTTCCATGCTACACTCTAGCTCTCTCGGCTCTCGTCGGTTCGGAGATCAGTGCATTATGTAGCGGTACAACCGGCATAATCCGTCTTCTTTCCGAGAATACGACACAAACGGATACCCCAGAATCCACACTCACCAGCGCCAAGGCAATTACGCAATGTATAAGAATCAAAATTCTATTTAGCCTCCCAGAACGGGGAGCAGACATGAGCCTGGCCAATATTCAGCTGCTACTTGTAGGCTAGAGCTGGCCTCAAGGGGCGTTGTAAAGTTAACGTTACGGCAGTTTGGAAGACGTGGAACGGATGGATCTTTAATATCTTGAACCCGTTCAGCATTCTTAGCGTGCATGGCAAAGTAAAAAATGGCGCGGCTGGGCATCGATAGTCGTTTTTCTAAATTTCAAGCTTCTTTCTAGAACAGGCAGGCCGTGAGTCGCCGGGTATCGCCAGTTGCGGCGTGCCGCTCTACGCTTCTTCTTTGAGAATGGGCTTTTGTAATAGCAACCCCAACATGCATGGCGTTGATGGAACAAAGCTAAGTTGTCGCTGCCAATCCCTACTCTTTTTGTCATCGTTTTGAAGTACGTCTGCTTCGTGTTTCCTTCACCAGCCGTCAGCTCAGAGACCACAGCGTCGTGTCCGATATGGATTTGAAGCCCGTCACGAGCTGCTCTACACACGTCTGTCAAGGACGGTAACAGGTATACTGGCTTGATATATCCCACCCTCTTGCATTTTGTAACGTATGACATGATGTTGGAACGCGTAGCCAAGACGCCAAGACGAGTTAAAACAATCCATATTTCCTTATATCTACTTATATAACGTAAAGGCATCAAAGAGGCAGGTGCTTTTATAGGAGCTCTGGAGAATGCGCTGATCGACAGGCACTTGGGTCTGGCCCCTGCACTTGTCAAATACATGCTTATATATGAAGCGGAGAAAGATTTTCTGATTGGTGGGATCGTAGCTATCGGTCCGAGGCACCAAATTCCAACACGTTCCTGTTCTATTTTGTTTCACGCGCGACAAAACCATGCAGAAACATTCCATAGCCTTGGCAGTCGACCTTGGCACTTTGGTCTCCCTGTAAAATTCAACTAAGATCAAGCCTTCTGACTGATTGACACAAAATGGAGCTGGTATCATGCACTCATTATCTTGATTGAAGATGGCGATGGATGTGAACTATGGATAGAGTCTATCCTCATTCACTAACTATTTTATGCATTCAAAACAATGCTCACTTATTAAGCAGCCACTGTTTGTAAATCAATTTGACGCCTTTGGCGTCTTGGCTTCTCACGACTCGCTTTCTCGCGTCCCACCTAAATGCATTTATACAGCTTGCCAGTAGCACTGCAGCTACTACGGAGTATGATACCTACCGACTTCCATACATAGACAATGTGAGAACTGGGCATGGAGTCTAGGTAAAAATGGAGCTTTTGTTGGAACTTAATCACGGAGACGCAGAGGCAGCGTGTTTAGACGTGGCTGGATATGAACGGCAAATATTTTAGCACGCTGACGATCTGCGTCAACACAGGATGATTCTATCTCGCTTCCCCACAGATGGAGCTGTCATCTGCAAGTGAATCAAATCCTTTATTGTACGACTCTTACTATATTTGGTCTTTATCTGACCAACGCCATTACTCGGGCGAGTCTCTGTATCAAAGTTATCCAGGTATATGGTTCCAGCCCCTGCCGCATTGCATAGAATGCCAAGAAAGCAATGTGGTAGCACATGGATGTGGTAGTAGTATCGAAAATTAGAAGTAATGAGAGGCTGGCATGCCTAATCTGGCAAGCTGTCGCTGCTCTTCATGGATCACATTGGCAACATGCCTGTCGCCATCTCTAACACAGAGAACCTCGCGATGTAACGGCACGACGGCAGCTGCTTAACAAACCCCTTGAATGGACCCAACTCGATAGTTTCACTGAATCAAACCAAAGGCCTCCAACGCTTTTGTACCAAGCGTTGAATAATACTTAAAGGACCGCTCTTGTCTCTCTCTCAATGGCTCTTGTCCTAATCTATCCTGCCAGAGTTTCTTACGGCACGAGAGCCAAAAACACAAAGTTCATACACCTCCTCTCTAAATACTTATAAGTCTCTTTTTATTACAATGAAGCTGCTCGCCTCTATCCTTGGCCTTGCCGCCATGGCCCAGGCCCATATGGAACTAACCTGGCCTTATGCCTTTCGTTCCAAGTACAACCCCAACGTGCCAGAGTCTTTAAGAGACTACAGCATGACCAGCCCTCTCTTGGCTAACGGAAGCAACTATCCTTGCAAGGGTTACCAAGTCGACTTCAACAGCCCCGAGGGTAGGTCGACTGTTACCTGGCAAGCCGGAGGCACCTACAACTTTAGTCTTTCCGGCTCTGCTACCCACGAAGGCGGGAGCTGTCAAGTTTCGCTGTCCTACGATCAGGCCAAGACCTGGAAGGTCGTCCACTCTTGGATTGGCTCATGCCCTCTCACACCTACGTGGACTTTCACCCTGCCCAACGACACGCCTGCTGGAGACGCCCTCTTCGCCTGGACCTGGTTCAACAAGATTGGAAACCGAGAGATGTACATGAACTGCGCCCACGTCACCATCCTGGACCGCAGCGGCTCTGGCTTTGACGAACGCAGCCCTTCTGATCCTTACCTCAGCCGCCCTGCCCAGTTCGTTGCCAATGTCAACAATGGCTGCGGCACCCTTGAGGGCAAAGATGTGCTGTTTCCTAACCCAGGCCCGGATACTGACATGAATTCTCAAGGCACTGCTCCCCCAACTGGCAGCTGCCCTGCTGGGAAAAAAAGAGCCTGGCCCTTTGCTGTCTGAGCCGTCATAGGTACTCACATAAAACATGAGCGGGTTGATGGAGATGTAGGGGAAACTTTGGTCGGCACTAGGGGGCGTGCAGGTGGATATATCTGATTCAGTATATATTTTAGATAAGCGAGAACGCTGTTGTGTATATTCAAGAAAAGTGTTTTTTACGAATATGATTCAGTTTATTACTTGTTAGGTTTTGTAGTGAGATAACCGAAAAACTTGATGGATATGTACAAATGAGGCTCTTTTATGAATTGATGGTTCTTGTATGTCTCATTGAAACAGTTGCTAGCTTTGGACAAAATAACTAAATTGAAATTGATGCATCCCATATAACTCAATATTCTATACTAAGCATACAAACTATACGCTTGATCCAAATCCCATTCATAATTCTACCAAATCCAAATCAATATTCGTTAAATTCGCTGCAATAAAAAATCAAGAGGGGGTATAAGATAACCATATTATAATGTTTTTTTGTTGTTTTGTGTCTGCGTGTGTTGTTGGAACCTCTCCCATACCGTCATTTTTTTCCATTCGCAACAACCACAGCACTCGTATTAGTGACACCATTTGTACTACCTGCATCATTCACAGTAGGCAATCTATCCTTACCGTGAGGGCATTCTAGCTCTTCGTCATCTGCCATTGACAATGTCAGTAAAGAAAATCCGTAAATTGAAAAAAAAAAAAAAAAAAAAAAAAAAAAAAAAAAAAAAAAAAAAAAAAAAAAAAAAAGAAAAAAAACATGAATAAGCAGAATATCCACACCTTCATCCCCCAAGTCAGAAAAGCTCACATCGTCAGCAGCCAAATCCAGAGCCGTCGAGGCAAAGCCGTAAAAGACGCTCAAGAGCTGAGCCAAGGCAATGAAAAAGGGCATGAACTGTCCAGGGGCAGCCAAGCTGTGCACACCGGAGATGTTGTTCCACTTAAGCGCCATCTCGACGTAGACTATGGCGCCGATATTGACCAGGAAATCGAGAGGCCCATAATTCATGGGGTTGTCGTCCTCTCTGGACTTGCCGTCTACTTCGCCGCGAAATCTGCGGACGAAACTGGCCGCTCTGACAAATGTGAATAGAATGATGGCTACGTTGCGTGCGTGTTAGTGAAGAGAGGCGAGGACAAGGAACTTGTAATAGATGGTAAAACCGTACCTCCAAGGTAGAAGAGAACAGAAAAAACTCCGCCAATGATGGCAAACACGGATCCCACCTTATTAAGAGTGCGGAACCAATTCCAGATGCTCACTTTGGCAAAGAAGAAGGCCTTGTCGTCGTGGCATGTGCGCGGCAGCGTGTCCATGCCATGCCACCAGAACCAGGCAAACAGGGCAATCAAGCCGCCCACCTCAAACGTGTAGATGAGCGCCGTCGTCTGGCCCTTCCAGTACGGCACTCGGCAGACGCCCACCTGGGCGAGCAGAAGGGTGAGAATGGGGAAGACCTCGACCGGCTGGAGGATGGTGCTGCCGTCGCTGGCCACGGAGCTGCCCGCGGCCTGCTGCAGGAGGTGGACAAGCACGATGCCAGTGGCCAGCACGAAGATGATTGTGCCCTGGCCGAGGGCGTCTTCGGTCTTGAGAATGGCGCTGGCGAGGCCGGAGAGCTGCACGGTGATCATCTGGATGTAGATGCCGACGCGGATGCCCAGGCCGTAGAGATCCGAGTTGCCCTGGACGGGGCAGTTTGCGACGGTGGAGTTCATGGCTATGATACTGTAGTATCGGCCTGGATCATGGGCCGCAACAAAGCTTCAAGCTGTTGTTGCTGGAATTACTCAATCTTTGGAGTTGTAGCAGGCTCCAGCGTGGCTTATATGACAGATAGAGAAAAATACTGAAACCCAATATCGACGAACAACGAAACCCAACAGCTCCCGATGCTGTGGACATAGCCCCATGTTATCATACCTTGCTGCACATCGCCAACGCAACCTACTCTACGGCACTAACACCGGGCCATAGCCACACGACCAGGCAGCCTCTCCACAGGAACCGACGCCTGTATGTGAGAGTGAGTGTGTCTGGGCGCCTAATAGTACCTAGTGCTAGTTGCAGCAAGCAGAAACCAGGGCTGTTCTGTCTCACTCCCCAAGGCGGCCTCCATTTTCAGCCTCACTTTCTGCCCCTCTCCTGATTCTTCTTGCCCCCCTTCCCTTGTAGGATTTTCTTTCAGCTGTAGCAAACTACGACTCTTCGAGCTAGCAAAGCGTCACATGCTGCAAACAAGATAACAGAAACCAGCAGCTTTGCAATGCCAAAGCCCAGCACTACCGACTGTTTAGTGCCCTCGTCTTCCGCTACCCCTGTCCGCAGGTCTGCCTAGCACATCGCCGTCATTGGCCCCATGGAGTGGGACTATTTTCGTGGCGGAGGCGGTTCGGGCCTGTGCTGCCCACACCTTGTTTTTGTGCGGCTGTCTCAAGCTTATAGGATCTGCTCGAGCGGTGATGATATCGAGGTTAGCGTCTGCAGAGCTGAAAAAGGGACGATGGGCGCGAAACTAGCGACTGTGGGCGAGCATCGCCAAGACGAGGCAAAGCTGCAGGCAGGTCTGATGAGATGGGCACTGCCACCACCCCCCCATGAGGATGGGGATTGGACTGAGCTTTTGTGATCGATGCTGGGCTGGTTGCTCGCATATCTAGCGGCTGGATCCGCAACTTTATCGAAGGCCAAGATTTTTTTTTTTTTTTGTCGCTTTGGCGCAGGCTATTGCATGTAAGCGCGTGGCATTTTGGCGCTTTTTCTTGAATGTGGTATAAGAGGAAATTGTGAGAGCGTTGGTTCCTCCAGGGTTCTTCGACTCGCTTCTGGCCCTTCTCTCTCTCTCTCTCTCTCTCTCTCCTCTCTTTATCCTCTTCAACCCACAATATAACATACATCCTCCTACACCACCCATCATCGCCCAACCATGTCGACTCAGTGCCCCAGCGGCAACTCTGACCTCTACGGCGTCGGCGTCCGCGTCGGTCTCTACGCCCAATGGGTCGCAACCCTCCTCGTCACCGTCTTCGACCCCAAGACGGAGAGCACGTACCGCATCGCCAACCTCATCATCCAGTGGTCCATCTTCCTGGGCCTCTGCACGCAGTCCAGCCAGGGGGACCCCGTCGTCGGCGCCATCATCACGCAGTACCTGCTCTTCGGCTCTCTCTCCAGCGTGACGGGCGACGGCATCAAGCACTTTAGCCACTTTTCGGGCATTTTCCGCGTCGTCTTCTACACGGCCGTGTCTGCGTACGGCTGCTGGTTCTGGTACGAGGGAATAGACGATATGCTCATTCCGGGGTGCGCTGATGTTGCCTTCTTCGGGGGTGTGACTATCCACGGATGGTTCCGCACTCTCGGAAAGGTCGTTTCCGTCCTGGGAGTTGTGATTTGCGGCGGTCTAGTCTTTTACAGCGTCTATGCGACCACGAAGAGATTCAGCAAGGGCTTTCGGGAGGGATTTGGACGTAGAGAAAAAGTTCGCCCGCGGGTCGAGTTGGTGCTGCTGGTGCTCTCGATGGGCTTGATCGGCGTCTCCATCTCCTTGGTGGAGTATCTCATCCAGGAAAACGACATTGATGGGGTGGGCAGGAATGAAATCGGCACGGTTGGCCAATTGATTCCGCTGTTGGCTGGTGGGTTGGGATGCGCAATGAGCGTTTGGAAGATTCTGGTCCACCGTCTATTTTTGAAGAAGAGATGCTGGTTCCTGTTTGGGTACCATCTTTGAGTAATTTGCCTTTCTTTACCTCATGTCCTATTTTTCTTCTCTTCGCTTCTCCTTTTCTTTTTTTTTTTTTTTGTCACAGCTTGCTTTTATTACGGACAATTAATGATATGATACCAATTTTGGGTTGGGCGTTTTTGAATACAGGTAGAGATGAGCGACATGGAAGCTGCCATTATGGTTTACGCATACATAGCATTCGACTTAGTGTATTTCTCTTACAGAATAGATCAGTCATTGTATTCCAAAGTTGCTTTATTGAGTCATCCCATCTCCGATACACTCGTGCAAAAAAAAAAAAAAAAAAAACATCCTCCCGGCCTATCACGCCAAATCAAGCTTCCAACTACCGCTCTCCGGATCGCCCTCCCGGAGCCACTCCCGCTGCCCCACAAAAGAAACCGCCTGTCATCCATCTCCGGCGTCGGGGGCCGCTTATCGCTATCTGATTCATAACTTTTGACTCGCGCAGTTGATTTAACTTCCGACTCATCGCCATCACTTTCGCTATTTTTTTTTTCTTCTCTCTCTATCGTCTTTTCCAACACCAAAGCCTCTATATAGTCAATTGGTTCAAAAGAGGCACAATCTCTCAAAAATGTCTCCCTTCAACCTCGAGACCTGCGCTCGGCCCAACATCCTCGCCCTGCAACCCTACCGTTGCGCTCGAGAGTCAGTATCATCAACCATCTATCTTCCCCAAGCTCCAAAAAAAAGCTACTTCACAAACATAGGTGGCTAACGTATAGAAAACAGTGACTACAAAGACGACGGCACAAACATCCTCCTCGACGCCAACGAAAACGCCTTCGGCCCCTCCCTCGACGCAGCCTCCGTAGCCGCCTACTCCTCCCAATCCAACGACGGCGCCCAGGGCATCGACCCCCTCGGCCTCCACCGCTACCCAGACCCTCACCAGATCGACCTCAAGCAGCTGCTCTCAAAACTGCGCAACACCCACGCCCACACCGAAAAGACCCTCGCCGCAGAGAACCTCTTCGTCGGCGTCGGCAGCGACGAGGCCATCGATGCCCTGCTGCGCTGCTTCTGCGTCCCCGGCAAGGACCGCATCTTGACATGCCCCCCCACGTACGGCATGTACGCCGTCTCAGCGCAGGTCAACGACGTCGCCATCGTCAAGGTGCCGCTTCTGCCCGCGCCGACCTTTGGCCTCGACGTGCCCGCCATTTCCGCCGCGCTCACGGCCGACCCGTCCATCAAGCTCGTCTATCTCTGCTCGCCGGGCAACCCCACCGGCTCTCTGCTGGCCAAGGCCGATGTCCTCGCGCTGCTCAACCACCCCACATGGAACGGCGTCATCGTCCTTGACGAGGCCTACATCGACTTCGCCCCCGAAAACGCCTCCCTCGCCGAGCTAGTGACCGAGTATCCCAACCTGGTCGTCATGCAAACCCTCTCCAAGGCCTTTGGCATGGCGGGCATCCGCCTCGGCGTCGCCTTCGCCCCTGCCCCAATCGCAACGCTGCTCAACAGCCTCAAGGCTCCTTACAACATCTCCAGCCCAACCAGCGCGCTCGCCTACTCCGCCGTCAGCCCACAGGGCCTCTCCGTCATGGAGTCCAACAGGGCCAAGATCATCGCCCAGCGCGACAGAATCATCAAGGAGATTGTCTCAATTCCCGGCGTTGGCCGTCTTCGCGGTGGCACGGAGAGCAACTTTTTGTTGTTCGAGATGCTCAATGCGCAGGGCCAGCCGGATAATGCCGTTGCGCTGGCGGCGTATGAGAAGCTCGCCGAGACAAAGGGCGTCGTCGTTCGGTTCAGAGGCAAGGAGCACGGATGCTTGGGATGTTTGAGAATCACCGTTGGCACAGAAGAGGAAGTGACAAGATTTTTGGAAGCGCTGAAGAAGACTTTGGAAGAGGTAAGAGCGTAGATGAAGAAAAAACATGTAGACGTTGTAAGAGATGGAATGAGAAAAAAAACTAGTGATAAAAGACGAAATGTGGTAAAAGGGAAAAGGGAAAAGGCGACCAAATGGATACCATTTTGGCATGTTACATATAAACCAGACTAGAAGAAATGGCTAAAAGAGATTTCAAACGATGTAAAACTTATATCCATGTATATGAAAAAAAGTCGTCAGTTCGCCAAGCAGTGTTCATGTGCTTCGACTGATTTCTCGAGTATACATTTATATATACCCTATCCGCATACTCTATCAGCGCAATATTTACAGAATCGGTTGTACACTATATACAAGAAGAGTGGCCTGTGAAGAGGAGACCAGCCTCAAGCCAGCCCCCAAGTCGCCAGCAACATGCCGAGACCAGCAACCACAAGCGGTCCCATCTCCAGGTCGAGTCGCATGCCAGCAGAGTTTGTCGGTTGCGCATCTCCTGCAATGCCTCGCCTGGTAGTCTCCAATGGCTTCGATGTCGATGCATCGCTCACCTTGGCGCTCAGAGCACCCCAGGTGATATCTCGCACCGTCTTAATATCCTTGGCCTCCAGAGGCGGAGCAGCGCCGTCAATCAAAAGTCCCTGAATCGTCTCCAGCGCACACATCTCTTGGCCCAGGCCGGGGATGTTATCGTACTCGCCAATGTACCATTTCTGTCCACAGGCGCGACCAGTTGGGCCTCCTGTGCACGTAGCAGCGGCAGCCTGAGCGCTGGGGATGAGGAGGCTCTCGACTTTGCTGCGCAGTGAGGGAACCATCTGCGTTGACTGCCACATGAAGCGGGCGAGATAGGCCTTGAAGGTGGTCATATCGGCGTCGCAACGACCAACCGTTTCGCAGGCGCCTTCGTACATGATGTTCTTGGCCGTGGCGTTGGGCGGAGTGAAGAACCATCCGGCGCCATCGAGAAGTTGTTGGGTTCTCTGAGTCCACTCAGGCTTCTTTGTGTAGTTTGCCATGATGGCAGCTCCGTACAGGTAAATACCGCTGGTGTAAGTGAAGGACGCGACGTTTGTCTTGGTGCAGTTGGTGTCAATACCAGCGCCGTCGTAGACGTGAAACGACTCATGGTCGATGAAGCCAATGTCCATAGACCAATCCCAAATCTTCTCGGCCCAGTCGAGGTATGTGTCGTTGCCAGTGGCGCGGGCCAGCCGAGCAGCAATCTGAAAGAAGCCACCGTTGCTAACGCTGTTCTTGTAAGTCAGACCATTCGGGTTGGAGGCATAGATTTGCCACAAAAGACCACCGCCGCAGTGCTGATTGTTCCAGCGGCTCGCCAGCTGGTTGAAGACGTTAGCTCCCAAGTCCAGCCACGAGGGCAGAGTAGCGTTTGGCTGAGGAAAGTTTCGCTCAGCAGCGGCGATGGCAGCCGAGCCCCAGAAGAAGAGATCATCGTTACCCTCTTCGAAGGCGTGCTCCGGAGGCATGTACGCATGCTCAGCTCCAAGATTCGTGGGCGCCAGGAGAGCTTGGATGACAACGTCGTTGTAAGTCGAGTCGTTGGTGAAGTGATAGTAGTCTAGCATGGATCCCCAAAGCGCGCCAGCTGTCCACCAGTAGTAAGGATCCTGGAGATCTCCCATCTGAACAGAGTCTGCGGCGGAGAGGTTGCCCTTGTAGTAGGACATGGCATCGAATGCAAGAGTAGCGGCGACATTTCGAACCGACGCTGTTCACATGTTAGCTGACCATGACGCGCAGCTAGGGATTTTATTGCTATCGTTGATTAATCACCTGGGTTCTTAACGTCCAACGACTTGGGAGCTGTCATGGCCGAGCTAGCGGCCGCAGCGGCATTGACACTTCTCATAAACTTCATGTCGATTTTATTTATTCGTGTGGTGCGTGTTATAACCAATCAATCGATTGTGTATCCAGCTTTTGTCGTCCAATCCAAAGCTCTGCTTCGGTTTTATATTCGATGCAATTAGAATGAAACAATTGTAGTACGATCTATCTTCAGCCTGGAAGATAGACAGTGGTCAAAAAGAAAGAAATCTGAACGATCCAACGCGTCCAGCAGCAAAATAGGTCAAAAAGGAGGAGGCGAATAAAGAACGGTAGGTGGCCGTATTCACACAAGTCTCAAAAAGAAGGGGGGCAGTCAATATACAGCTCTCGCCACTTCAATGAGAAAGACAGAAAAAAAAAGAGTGAAGCAACAAAAAGAGGGATGGAGTGAGAAGTGACAAGAAGGCGACTGGGCCCTGAGAAAGGAAAAAAGGGAGAAGAAAAGAAGGAAAATGAGAGCTCAAGACTGTTTCAAGGTATATAAAACGCAAAAGCAAAAAAACGAAGAGCAGGAGGAGAGAAAAAAGGCAACTTGGGGTGATTTAAATAACTCGACTCGAACTTGCACCTGAATAGCAAGTCCCACCACGCATTGCACAGTGGCAGATCAGCCCTTCCCGTCCATGGCCAATGCCACAGGCCTAATGTTTCGTCCAAAGAGCAGCGTTTGTCCAAACAGGGAAGCCCGCATTGGCAATCTTGGAGAAGAGACCACTGAAGGGTTGCATCCAGGCCTGTCAACGCCCCATGATGATCCCGGCCATCGAGCGCCTAATGGCTGGTAGGTCCGAATAGAGTATTGAGTTTTTGGCAAGCGAAACGCTCATCCCTCTGGGGGGGGTTTGTCCAGGATCGATCTAAGCGCAGCTGCAGGGGCTGTTTTGGGCTTGGAAAGGTGGCGATTGCTTTGGTAGAAGCCCTCCGAATATACGGGGTAGGTGTAGGCTATGTGCAGCAATTAAAAAAAGAAAATCCACGAGGCCCAGTGTTTCATCTTGTCTGCGCGGCAAAAGAGTGGGAAAAGCCATGGCCATTACGAAAAAAGGGCAGCGAATGATAGGATGAGCAGCGGCAACACCAGAAGAGGCAAGTAGGGGGCCTGTGCCTGGGGAATCGTCGCTGTGCATGCAGGCGCTGGATTGGACGGCAGCGCTTGGTGGTAAATACGGGGCCTTGAAACGTGAAACGTGAAACGCTCAGATCTGCCCCAAACGGACATGGGGTATTATAGCACTCGGGCTTACTGGGTTGGCTTCAACGGGTATTACTTAGCAATAGTGCCGCAGAGTAGGTATGTACAGTATATTCAGCTGACATGACTGACACAAGTATGCTGGGCTTAAACGGGATGAGCGATGCGTTATGGCAGCGGTTCGTGTCCACAGCCTTCAAAGAGGTGGGTTCTCATACTTCAACTATATGGAGCACAAGAATGGAGAGGTACAACGACTTCAGCAGATAAATTAGCCCCGTCAACCGTTTATTGATGCTTAATCCATGAGCTATCTTGCTCCGTATATGGCCCCCAGTAAAACAGATGTATATTATATGGCCTCCAAACTCCGCGCTTTTATAAACTGAAAGTGTGCAACTCCGTGATATGCTTCGCTGAAAAAAAATCAAGACGCAAAGAGGGTATAACGCAATCATAACGCTTCCCGAAAACAAGCATTTTTACCCTCCTTCCAAAGAGGCAAAACGCACTCCCGAGGGCATCGCCTTTCCTCACATTTGCTCCTCACATTTGCCCCGTGTTCCTTCTCATAGTCCTTCTTGCTGGACATATTCTCATGAAAGCCCGACGACGAGCATTCATAAAGCAACAACAATCACTATAATGCTAGACACACGGCAATAATGCTTGCCATCAGCCCGCAGAGAGACCGCAGTTCGGGTGCGCGCAAATTCGATGCCAGCGACGTCGGCGAGGGCTCATATATCATTCCCGACGGAGCTGTTGGCGTCGCTATGACCCCGGAAGTATCAGCAGCACCGTCGGTTGCCCCTGGGCAGTCGGTCAAGGTCAAGGTGCCCCACTGCACTTCAGAGCCAGTAAATGTAGACGTCCATGAAACCTGAGTTGGCCCAGTGTAATGCCCGTTTGTGTAACCGGATTTATAGCTGGAGTAACCCGAGCACGTTGCCGCCGTCGTGCCGTTCAAGTCGCATTCCACATCGGCAATGCTTTAATGAGACGTCAGTCTACAATCCCTCTGATACTACACTGTATTGGGTGAACAGATTGCCAGCCGCAAAGTAAAACTCACTATGTCGACGTCACGGTTCCGTGGAATTCGAGCGTGTCTGGTCCTTCTACGATGACAAAGGGGAATTCAAGAGACAAGTCGCATGCTAGAGGTGTCTGGGTCGGGCAGAAGATGGTGTATGTGGTCCTACTAGCGGAAGGATCCTAGTGGGCACGTCACGTTAATACTGCTTGGGATAGCGTAGCTGTTCCAGGCAAGGCAAGGAACATGTGCATGAATTGCATCAAAATGTGTAGAGTAGCGGCTATGCATACTGTTGAAATGATGCTCCCCCGGACCAGAGACCACGAACGCTCATCATAATACGGCAGATAGATGGGCGCAGCCGTCACAGTCGGTGTCGCAGCCTTGGCTTGGGGAGATTCTCCATGTGCCATCGCGCCGGCAGGATAAAGAGCGAACAGTACAAGCACGGCCAGCCATCGCGCAGGTGATGATTTCAGGCACAGCCCAATCATGATTGTATCACGTCTGCGAATTGGCGCAGCCTCGTCAAGGCACTTCTCGGAAAAGCAGATGGGCCCGTGAGGCTAGGCGATCAGCGGGCTTCCTGGTTCAAAAGTCGTCGAGAAAGTTCGCGTGTCTCTTGGTTGATGCAGAGCTTTTTTGTATGGGTATCGATCGGATCTTGGATATTCTCGGCGTCGTCACCTGCTGGGGCGAAGGCGATGCAGCGACGAAGTCTGCGACATGGAGGAAGAAAAAAAGGCAAAAAGCAACAGAGAAGCAACAAAATCCAGGCCGGAGGAAGCCCGAGAGCGGACCAGGCCAACACGAGGAGGGAGGCATGAAGGGAGAAATACTAAGCACTTTAGGTCCCACGATGCCAAGAGTCAAAACGCTCTCTCTCTCCTTTGGAGCCAGGCATGTTGCGGATTGGGTTTAGAGCGAGCGCCGCTACGTGCATCGAGGTCTTGGCATTGCTGGGCTGTGTGGAACGAATGACGACGACGGCATATTTTGGCTTCGATAAGGATGTTATTATGCGATGAGTTGTCAGTAGGACAGAGTGTCTACTTCATGGCTGTCCATGCAATTGTCTGGCATGCGGATTATTTAACGATTCAGGGCGAGAAGAGGCACACATTTTGCATCTTGGAGCATTTGAAGAGAAGCCCATCATCAATGGCCACACCTATTACTGACCTAGTAGGTAGTACTTTCTACACTTAGTGCTGTTACTAGGCACTATAAGTACCTCCTAGATAGCCATTACTATTATTCTCCGCTCTCAAAACCCACAGGCAGGCATAGACAAAAAAAAAAAAGCATGGCAAGCAGGGGCTATTGGGAGACAAGGGGTGGAAAGAGCGGCCAAATGTCTTGGCGTCATTTGCAAAAGCGGCCACGCATTTCTTGTCCTTTGAGTCAAACAATTGGGCTGCCAAGACTTTTGCCAAGACGAGTTATGAGAAAGTTTGATGCCGGCTCGTGGCTGCCAAGAGGTGGAAATAGTGCCATGCACAGTATTTGGCCAAGCGCATACTAGTAACTTATGAACCCAAGTACTACCAGGTGCTAAGATACGATGTAAAATGAGGAAAGAAAATAATACGAAATGTAAGGAAAAATTCTCCGCATAGGCGAGCATTTTCATTTAGCGATTGGTAGGCCCATCTCCTAGCTAGGTAGCACCCGCCAAACGACTGCAGTTAGTAGTATTAGAGGCTAGAGAGCTTTGAATGTCACACGGCACGGATTGCATGCATAGCACTACTGCTACTGGTCTAGTATGCCGTGCAACAGGCGAGATCAGCAGTTGGTTCAAAGTTAGACGGCACGGGACTCTCCGTTGGCTCTCCAGCTTGCCGTATTTGCATGCAAGTCCAATCATATGATTGCCCCAGAACTTGGTAGTAGTTTGCAGGTCGATTTAAGCCTCGGCACCGCTCTTCACCTTATCGGTGTAGACATCTCAAACAGAGGCTAAACAAAGTTCCTTTGAACTAATGTTACACAACGAGTGTCATGTTTTCGCTAAGCGAGGCAGAGGCTGTGCAAGCGCCTGTTTGCTGGCAGCAAAATCCTTTTTTTTTTTTTTTTTTTCTCTTTAAAAAAAAAAGAAAAAAAAAAAAAACATCCAATCCTTGGATGGCCTCTTTCGTCTCGACGAAGGCAGCCATTGACATCTTACTTCCTTTGGTTTAAGGATAGATGTATGCTTAACGCAATCTGTACCAGGTAACATACGTGGCCCTCGTCTAACAACATGAGCATGGCAAGCCTCAAATGCGGGGCCGAGTCCGGCATTGATAATAAAACAAACATCAATAAGAATGAGAACCTTTGAAAGTGTAATACGGAGTTCCCGCAACTAGCGGGCATTTTGCATCAACCTCATTACAGCAGCAGGCCGCATTGCGCTTTATAAATAATGATTCGCCGAACAGCGAGACTTCAATCTGTCTCCCCACCAGTGAAACTGCGCCCCAGACATGGGGAGAGAAGAAAAAGAAGAGAGGAAAAACACGAGGAACAATCAGAAAAAAAAGGCTGGATCGATCCGCTTCTCTAATGCCGCCTCCCGCCAAACTCAACCGCTAGCCGGGCACAGCCAGAACGCCCCTCAACTTTCCGGCACATCCATGCAGAGACTTTGTTCGGTTCGCTTCTCCAAGATCGGCACCAGAAGCCTGCAACGAGATAAACTCCAAACTCTATCGTAGTTAAGGCGAGAGACAGTAGCAACAACATGCGATGCTGTTTTCCCACCTACTGTAGTTTTCCATCTTCTGCCGGCATACATAGTAGAATCCATAACGGGCGCTGCCAACCCGCGAAACCCGATCGCTTGGGCGCTAAGGATCGAGAGAGGCGAACAATTGCAGGCAGCACTAATTTAAAAATGGCCTCGACTCGATCTGCTAACTGCATGTGTCAATCGCCGAGACTAGCATTTACCAAGCACTGCCTTGAAGCGGGAATAGGAGAGACGCCAAGGTCTGGGCCGTTTGGGCATGAATCCGAGGTGGATGTCGATTTAAAAACAGTCGATTTCTGCCGTCTCTTATTTTTATTCCCTCTTTTCCAGCCCATACGCTCATTTGATCGACAACTCGGTGCGATACCATTCATTCGTTTACAACAACAGGCCAACTGCGGTAATCAACCAGCCGAAGCAACCAACACTCTCTTCATCACCAACAATGGCCCGTTCACTCGCTCTTCTCGCCCTGGCTAGCGGCGCTATGGCCGCTCAGTCCACCGTCGTCTCTCTCCTGCTGCCCTACGGAGATGTCCAAAAGATCGACGCCTCGATCATCGGTGCCGATAGCACGGCCACCACTTACCTTTTTGGCTGCCCCAAGGGAGAGGACTCCAGCGACTGCGGATTCCCGACCAGCCAGACCGTCACTCAAGGCCCATCCACCTGGATCTACACAGAAACCGCCAGCGCAGACCCTGCAGATGAGACTGGGTAAGTAGCTACGCAATGCTGTTGATGTGCTGCGGCGAGGTTCAGTTGGCGCTCTGCAATATAGACGCGGAATCTCCGTCTATGCCATAGCCAAAACTTTTTTTTTTTTACATACACATATCAAGAAGAGCAAGCCAGGAGAATCCAGGCTGACAACTCTTACAGCTTTTCGGGCTCTGAAGTCCAAGGAGGCCAGTGCAAGCTCAACACCAAGGCCGATGTCGCCGACTGCACCATGTACATGACGGCGACTTACACCGGCGCCGTCACTTCCACCACCTCGGCAACCACCATGAGTTTCCTGGACCTTCAGACCCCCGTCACCATCACGGCCGGCCTCGACAAGCTCAATGCCTCTCCTGGCGCCACGGCCACGGATGCCTCGACCACTGCTCCCTCCAGCACTGACGCTTCCTCCACCGGATCCTCCACTGGATCCTCTGCCGGATCATCCACCGCCGGATCATCCACCACCGGACCCGCACAGACTACTCTTGCTACTAAGCACACTTCAACCGGAACTCAGACTGCCTCCAGCTCCGTCAAGCCCACCAGCACCAACGCTGCGGGCTTTGTGAACAGCCAGAACGGTCTGCTGGCCGGTGTTGCCGCCATTGTTGGCGGTGCCATGATGCTGTAAATGGATGGAGAGGCTGATTGGGGGAAGTGGGGAGAGAATACGTAGGGAAGGATTGAACATGTATAATACATGTGGGGTATTATTAAACATTTCATGAGGCTTTGTACAAAGCAGTTTTTTTTTTCACTCTTTGACGTCTTGAAATATTTACGTGGCAATGCATGTGAGGATACAAGAAATACGGCAATGAGGAGCATATTTTTCTTCTTTATTTAGCGATCACTTATCATGTTATAATGAAAGGCTGCAAGGCGCATTGTTTTACTGTATCTTTTCTGAACGACTAGCTCTTTGTCTATGTTGCTACTGAACAGCCTGAACAGACGTGTAACGCTCCAATCTTTGAGTATATAGCGACTTCTTATACCGCCGTCTAGCTCTTCAGTCATTTATTTTTCTCTTCCAAAATTCGCTAGCCTTCAAACATCTTGTAAATCACTCGTACCATCTGTATACTATTCGGAACCTCCATTTGCTCTTCGGAACCTCTCTCTAACTCTGCATTTTTCTAACTCCTTAACCCGAAATTAACTACTACCATGGGCTCCACGCACTATAGCTTCCATGGCCGCCTATTCACAGATGGCGATGATTTCGCAGCGCTGTTATATCTCGTCTGCAGCGCCGCAGTCTGCATCTCCGTGATGGCCATCTTAGCAGTAGCCACGGTGCATAATAGGCCAACCGAGAAGATTCGCCAGAGGAATTATGATGCCCAGAGAATGAGCATTCAGAATGAAGATCGGAATGAGGCGTCGTCGTCTAGCGTGAGCTGGCCGGTTTATTACGTGTAGTGCTATTCTTGCTGTATATATTCGCTAGTTGTGCACAGATGTCTCGCTTGTCAACTAGAATACGGTGATTTTTAATCATCATATTTTCATGAATCACTCGATGAAGAATCTCGCCATTCAGGCTGCGGGAGGTCTTCCCTGCCATCAAGCCAGCTACTGCAGTTGATACACCGGCGAGACTGTTTTTATCACATTATTTGTTGTTAGCTTGCAAAATACATTTGTCTTTACAAAAGAAAAATAGAAAAATAAAAATAAAAACAAAAAAAAACGCACCTTTTCGTTAATCCTCTTCAAACAATACTGGCACTTTTTCGAATACTTGATGATCGGATCATGCGACAGCAGCGTATACACGTGCGCCAGCCCATACAGCGAAAACCCAACCATGATGAAAGACACCATCTGGTAGATGAATGAGCCGTACGCCATGACGACGGCGCCGTCCGATTGGGCCTGGTTGAGCGTGTTGTAGCCGCCGCTGGGCGAGGAGGAGTTGTAGTTGGGACCTGCACGCAGGACGGCGAATTTCTCCTCAATGTTTTTGTTGATGGGGAGGATGATGGCGATTGGGGGCATGAGGATGGCGCTGACGAAGGACTTGACGAGGTCTGTGAAGGCGGCGGCGACACTGTAATATTTTCAATGATGAGAAAGCTGGACTTGTGTATATAATGTTCTCATATTACTCTTGCGAAACCTAGTTCACCTTGTACTACAATTTTTGTGCACAAGCATCTCTTACAGTGAAGAAATACCAACTCACATTAAGCCAAATGCAATCTGCAGAATATTCCCTTGAAACGCAAAATCGACAAAGCCATGGAAAAACCGCGTCATTTTCGTTCGGCCTCTGTCGAGGAGCGAATCTGTCTCACTGGGGCCGTCGATCTCGATATCGTGGGATGAAGAGGAGAGATCTGGGCGTTTGGCAGAACTCATGGCGATGGATGGGAATTACGAGGTACGCAAGCAAAGTTTATTCTGTGTTTGGAATCTCAAACATTCAAATGAGGAGAAAAGAAAGATGAATGAATTGGGCATTCGGGATATTTCACGGTGCACAAAATGCGGTGAGCTTTATCAGCGAGGGTGTCACGAGCTCTTGATTGTTGGAAGAGCGGCGTGAAGCGTGAAAGCGCTCATTTCCATATTAGGAAAGCCATGACGCAGATGGCGCTGGCTCTAATGCATATTGCGTGGGGCGAAGAGACGAAGCATAACAAATAAGACGAGTCAAATAGCATGCTTAAAACCAGTTATACTACGGAGGAGAGCCAAGCTTTTTGCATAAACGACATGAGTGGCTGTAGATGATGTATTTGGGATGCCGGCTTTCAGAATGGAGAGCGTTTTGATTCCCATTCAGTACCGTGGGTGAGAGACGATATAATGGACATCAGGCACATACGTACAGAGAGTCCGAATACAACTACGAATACACAGCAGTTTGGTGCTTTTAAGAATAAAAAATTCAAATTAAAGATAGGGTACTGTTTTCTTCAAATTTTAGATATCGTCGCCTTATAAGCGTATTAGCGAGGTTTGCCCTCATATCCATCATTCTTAACCTAGACCTTGCCGCCTCCTCCCCATTTATACCGAACCATCCTTGGCCCAAGCTCTTGATAAGCGGGCAAACCATAGGGAATGTCAGAAAAAAAATTATTACGTAGCCAAGCATTTTGTTATTAAACACTTCCTGCCATCATTCATGAATTCATCCCATTGCCAGCACAAGACATTTTCGAAAATGACAAGAGTAAAGAGCGTTGTTGAGAGAGCTTAGAATCTCTCCTTGGAATAGCGCTCGCGGTCCTTCTTCTCCTTCTTCCACAGCATCGCAAATTTGGATACCCAAAACAGGGTCGAAATGATCATGAAGACGGCTGCGATCCAAGAGATGGTGTAGAATTTCGTGCCCTTGGTAGCCACCAATGTGATCTTTTTGCCAGCCTTGTTGATGGCGTTGACGGCGATGGAAGACGCCGCCGTGACGACGATGCTACCCAGCGTGATGGTTGTGGCGGCAAGCGATGCGAGAGCTGTGTTTATAAACAGGATAATCTTCTTGTCTCCGAGGAGGAATGCCGGGATGCATGCTAGCATGGAGAGACCGCTGAAGCCGACGCCCAGAACGAAGAAGACGAAGAGGGCGAGCAGAGCGCTGTTGAGGTCGCTGATCTTGTCTTGGATAGAGTCTGGCCAGCTAATGTCTGCAAGGCTGAGGTCAAAGGGCCCGACAGACATCTCTTGACTCAGTATCTCAGTGAGGTTGAATCGGTCTAAGAGTTAAACGTGAGTCAGTAAAGGCTATTGTGTTAAAGGGACTACTATGGGTGGTGTCTGTCTGCCTGGGGGCTTACTTGAGGGAGATGAATGAGTGCAGTTGGTGGTGTTGAGCGAGAAATGAGCGGCCGTTGCGTTGGCTCCGAATTCGCCTTGGCAAGCGTTCATGATGTGGACGGAATACCACTGGCTGATGCCGAGGTCTTCGGCAATGTTTGCGATGATGTCGCTGGCAATATCGCCAAGCTTGTCTTTGGCTTCATCTTTAATGTCGTCGACCTTGTCTTTGAGCTTGCCGAAAATACTCTCGTCACCATCGTCGTCCTTATCATCGTTGCTGCTGTGTGATTTGCCGTTCTTGAACTGGTCTTGGCCGAGCTGGGATGTGTTGAGCTGTGTTGCAAGTCAGCTGTCTAATCTGGAGAATGTCTTTTCAGAGGCAAAGCATCATTGCTTGGATCAACTTACTCTAATGACAGCATAGTCTTCCATAAAACCCTGCTGGTGGCCAGCAAACAGCGCCAGGTTTGTCAAGACAAAGGCGACGAAGGAGAGTATTAGGGGAATAAGGACGAGGAATCTCATCAAGAGAGCCATGATTACTTTGGATGTGAAGGAAGAAAAGGAAAAAGAAAGGAAAAAAAGGAAAAAAAAAAGGAAAGGAAAAATGACAGAGAGGTAGAGAGTGAGAGATGGAATGTATCACCAGGATGCAATTCAGAGAGGTAAAGAGAGGGAAAGATGTAAAGAGGCAGAAACAAAAGTGTTTAGAGCAGGAGGGCAGATGATGCCTCTATATACATGTATTTTGGCCATGATTGCGTGAATCAAGCCCCAGAGCCGTTCGATAGGGTGCACTCCACCACTTTGACAACAACCCATGTCCACAATCAAGTTACTTTATTTTCTTCTCTTTTTTCTATTCAAGGATTGGCCCAGAGCTCAGCATCCGCGTAACAAAGAGGCAGCCCAAGGGAAGCAAACCCCATTCTGCCGCATAATTGCCACAGCTGCAATCGGTCAGGATTGGCTAGCCGCGCGACAATCGCGGTCGTGAAAACAAGGCCACGATGAAGATCTGTTCACGGATGCATCAGGTTTTTGCCTCTGGGGCTATTTGGCGGAGGAGGGGCGCCTTTGCATCATGATTGAGGCGCTGGGGTCCAATGGTTGGCTGATGATGGGCGAAGCGCAGACAGGGGTGCAGAGCGTGCGTTTTGCAAAAGGCGACGTTGGGTGCGATGAATGAATGAATGAATGGGTGGTGCTTTAGGTGCGAAAATTAACAATAGAGTCAAAACAATATGGTTTTTTTTTTTTTTTTTTTTTTTTTTTTGAATACCTATTGTGCAATATCTTTTGTGGAATTGTCATCTGGCAACAATTGCTTCAACTTGCTGCGTGTGAGATGAGCGCTTCATTCAACTGTATGTACATGCAATACGGAGAGGTACTTCTCTGGAGAACAGCACCGCTCGGCTGCCGCTGTGGGGCCGGCAACGATAGCCGCGTTATAGTGGGGGATTTTGCAAGGCTACAGGGGGGGCCGCCTCCACTGAGAGCCACTCGATGGCCTGGCGGCTGCTGAAACGAGCGACTGGCCTTTGATCTTGGTCTCAGGTTCAAATAGCGTTCATTGAACAGAAACGTTTAGCGATGGGACTTTTTTATTTTATTTTTAATCTTTTTTTAATGTAATCGTCTGGTTAAGGAAACGCTACAAATAGAGAGACAAGGCTCTGAACAGGTACTCGCTGCCTGCCTCTTCTTGTTGGGTCTTGCGCTCCAACTGTAGGCTACTCCGTGCCAGGTATAACAGAATACGAAATTGGCATCGCAAGCTGGCTTAGATACATGTAAACAGTTTAATATGACAGAATATACATGGGCACTGCATATTTTGTCGACATGTGGCTTTACCATTGCCTGGCTGTGCCTCGGGAATATTGGAGTAGTCTACTGAACAAACAGCTTGTTCACCTTCAGTACGCTCATGTTCATATTTTATACATTTGTGTCAAATCTTTTCTTGTTTTACTATATTATAAAGTTGCTCCTTGCTATCTTTATAAATAACCTCAATTTCTCGCGTCTTTCAAGCATTTAACTCCTTTTCTTTCTTCCTGCAAGCCAAATATCTTATCGCCATCATCTCTTTACCCGCTTCGTTGAGATTTTCAGCGCCGAGCAAGAGCAACAATGAGTCGAAATAACAACTCCAGAAAAGATAATCGCAGAGTCCCCGTGCCCTGGGACGAGTGTAGAGAAGAGTGTATGGAGGAGTGCAAAGAGTGTAAGGAAGAATGTAAAGAGTGTAAGGAAGAGTGTAAAGAGTGTTTGGAAGAGTGTATGGAAGAGTGTATGGAAGAGTGTATGGAAGAGTATTGGGAGCAGGAAGAGTACTGGGACGAGGGCGGCCATGAAATGGATAAATTCTGGCCGTCCAAAAGACCCATTCGCAAGAATCGGTCCGCCAGCCCAAGTAAGTCATCACTCAACACCGTTAATGCAAACAAAAGTCTATGTTACTGAGGCTGATATAGGACCTGATACCGCATCGGCTAAGCCAAAATCATCTCAGCCCGGTATAGATGACAGAGAACATGGTATGCGGCTCGTGCACTTCGATCGTCACCGATACAGTACAACAACACGGGCACTTGGGGGCTGCAAAAAATGTTTGGAGATATGCCGGGATACCACGGAGATTACAACCTCGGTCTATGAACAGATGGAACCCCGTCAAAAAGGTATGACGAGCAAACCTAAATCACCATTCGGCTATAAGAGATGGCCACATACATGATGAGGGTGGTGAAATTGTTCCATTCTGAAGTCGCAAATCCTTGTCTTGAGGAGCACGTTTGATTCGATGCTGGTAAAGGAAGCTTTAATATGTTTTACACGTATCAATTAAAAGAGGAGAAAAAGGAAAAGAGAAAAAAAGAAAGAAATGGTTTTGTGTTGACATCATGTTTACGACTTGCAAGGGACAGTTCTCGGCTCATCTTTTTCTCTTTTTTTACCGTCATCTAGTTAGTCTGATCAAATACACATCATTTTGCTTTAATGCCCATTCTTTCTTTTATTCTCTTTCAGCTCTGACCAGATGCCAGACGGAAATATGCGTCGGAACGTCTCCCATTAGGTGCCGGATAATGCACAAGCACACACATGCCAGCTTCTGGCCGTCATTATGCGACAACATCAAATGAATCTTCGCTTCCATCGTCTTCATCGTCTGATCGCTGCAGCAGCATCACGCAAGCGTCGCTTTCGTCCTTGTTGCTCGCACCAGCATTCACCTCCTCTTTCAACAATCAGATGACCGGAAAGTGCACCATTTGCTGCAGCCTGCCTCCAGCAGCTACTTTCTGGCTGGCCACATGCACCTCCCCCACGTGCAGCCAGCAGCCTTGGGCAAGCAAGCTTCCAGCCCGCCATTCGCTACCAGCAACATCTTCCAGCGCGCGTCAGCGCCAGTGCCGGCGCTATCCTCCCGCCATGGTCCCGCTACGGGCACCGCGCTGGGCGCCGCTACAGGCATCGGTCGAATCAAGGCCAGCACTCCACCTCCATCGAGCTCCTCCACGATGGTACCCGCTGCAGCAGCCCAGTCGGCATTCATGTGCTTCCAGCCCCGGTGATGCGACTGCCTGCATCGATCAACGCCGCATCGCCCTCTTATCTGTTTCTCCTCGCACCACCGCCCTCGCTTGCCTGCACCTCCTCCTGCATCGCCGCGAGAGAACCAAACCTCCAAACCACCACGCAGAGAAATCTCTCTTCTTCCATCGTCCCTCGCCGAGGCTAATCGCAGAAGAGGGGTTGCCAACTCCATCTTCCTACGCCACCAACTCGTCGTTAGCCTAGCCTCCATGGAAGTCTGAACGCGCCGGCCATCCTCTTCCTCCTCAACCATCCTCGCCCTCGCCGCCGTCTTCACCTACGATGCCCTCGCATCGTCCCTCAGACCTTCGCCGACACCGTCTCCGAGTACGCTGACGCGACCGACAATGCAATAAGCAGCGCCTTCGACCCACCCGCGCGCCAGCAATTCCATCGCCGTTTGCTCCTCTAAACCGAGACCTAGCAATAAGCCTTTAACCTGCCTCCTCGCCTTGTCGATCGCTTTCTTCTCGGCCGAATCTCACCTTTGGCCACCCTCTTTCTTCTTCTTCTACTTCTTTTTTTCTCTCTCCTACTAATTTTATAATTTTCTTCTTACTCTTTTCCTCTTGTCTGTAAACCTACTGCAGCCCACCATGTCGTCCTCTCTCGAAGCCAAGATTGTCGTCCTTGGCGCCCAAAACGTGGGCAAGACATCCCTTGTTATGCGGTACTGCAAAGGCTCTTTCAACCCGGCTCAGATCACGTCCACCGTGGGCGCCAGCTTTTTGACCAAGCGCGTGGTCGACAACGACTCCGACACTGTTGTGCGCCTCCAGATCTGGGACACGGGTATGTGCATTGCATTTGCTGCTTTTGATTGATTGATTGATTGATTGATTGATTGATTGCCTTGTGCCCTTGTTTTCCCTGTCTTTTGTTTAGTCCCAATCATGACTCCTCTCCATGCTAGTATCACGTAATTTTGCATAACCGCCTTTATGCTGACTCCTCTTCTGCAGCCGGCCAGGAGCGTTTCCGCTCCATATCCCGTTTGTATTATCGCGGCGCCAACGCTTGCATCCTGTGCTACAGCATCACCGATGCCCAATCATTTACCGACATGGGCGAGTGGCTGATGGAGCTGCGCCGCAATCTGCCTTCAGATGTTGTCCTGCACGTCGTCGGCACGAAAGCCGACATTGTTGCCCGCGACCCATCTCTTCGCCAGGTTCCCTTTGAGCGCTGCATCGCTTACGTAGCCGAAAACTTGGCCCCCGGCCTCGGCAGCACGCCACCCCCGACCGCCACGCCCAACAATGGACAATCGTATCTCTCTTCGGGCGGCATCGAACCCCGGAGCCCAAGCTCTAAGCGGAGCTCCGGCTTCTGGGGCCAAGAGGTTGGCTGGGACGCCTGTCACGAGATCAGCGCTGAAAGTGGCGAGGGTGTTGAGGAGGTCTTCCGCGTTGTTGCCAGGAAGCTCGTGGAGCAGAATCGCAAGATGCAGCAGGCACTTCTTCAAGCAACGGCTACTCCCAATACACCAGGGTTTGAATCTGGTATGGACGGAGGATACTTTGACGCTAGCAATGGCAGGGGGAGTTTCCGCATCGGACGAGATAGGAGGAGCTGGCTGTTCCCCCCTGGATTCTCGCCCGCCGTGACTATTGACAGAGCCGCATCAACCCAAGAGCAGCAAGACCAACTGGCTGAGAGCCGGCAAAAGCAGCGACAGAGCAGCTGTTGCTAGATCTTGTGTTTATCTTTTCTGTGCAAAGGCGTTTTCGTCAACCTTTGGTTCCCCTGTCACAATTACACTTTGATACGCTGGCTCTACCTCCAAAGGCATCATCTGCGGCCGTTTGATGATCATTTTTACTCCCCCCTTTTTCTTCTTCTTCTTCTTCATCTCAGGCGAGGTGTTTTTCTCTCTTGCTTGAATCTTTCAACTGGAACTTTTTAGAGGCGGTTTGGCGTTTAGGATATTTGTGCGGACAGGCTGGGAAAAAACGATAATAGCAGGCAGAGGGATTATATCCTGCGGTTTTTTGCCTGTACGATGTTTGCTTGTTTATTATACAGAGGAATGGGAAGAGAGCTCTCACGAGACATGGTTTGTACCTTTTTTTGTGTTTCATGGTCGAACGGCGCAGGGAATATACGGGTAATGGATATTAGTTTTTTGTGTTGTCCTTTTTATAGAGTCTTTCTATTTGAGTTGTTTTCTTTTTTTTCTACAACAGGTATAACCTGTGCGTATATGAGTTTCTTCTTGAACTTTTACTTCTTTTCCTGTATGGCTATATTTTATATAATTGATCCATTGTTGATATATAACAAGTGATCAGCCTTTCTTTGGTCCAGACCCCAAGTTTACTATCAGATCCCCCTTGTGTTATGCGACAAAACATGCTCACTCTCTCTTCCCTCTATATATATATATATATATCGTTCCAAGCTGTGTTAATTACAGATCTGCCTCAACCAAAAGTTTTATACGGAAAGTTTTAAGATGCTTTTTATGCAGAGGATCCTCCTGCTACCGCCGCCTTTACCTGATTCTTCTTGTCCAAATCATCATCAGCCGCTGGCGGAGCTGGAATGTCCACGCCCATGACCCTATGCTCCATGCCAACATATCCATCACTCACGACAATGATATCCAGCTTACGAGCCTCTCTAGCCTTGGGTTCCGGCAACTTGAGCACCGTTCGTGCTGTGGGCCGCGAGCCCTGTCCCAGAGCCTTCTTTGCTCCCGAAATACCGCTCGTCGAAAGGCCCGCCCAGCCGACACGCTTCACGGCAATGACTTCGTCGTTGGCTGAATCGGCGACAATGACGAACCAGCCTTCTGTTTGGGGCTTGTGGAACTTGGGTGCCCAGATGCGCGCTTCACGGTCAACGAGGGGGTTGAGACGCTTGATGTTGACGGTCAAGGAGAGCGTCGTAATGTCGTCGACTGACACGGAGACGTTGGGAAGCATAGATACAGCGCGCTTGAAGCGAGGCTGAAGGCCCGATGGGACACGGAGCTTCTTTGCAAACGCGTTGACCTGGTCCTGAGAAAATGTGCTGATTTTCGCCAGAGTAGTCTCGTCCTTGGTCGAGTCGGGTTCCACGCCGGGCAAGATTGATGCCGGCGAGTCAGTGGGCCATCTGGCGCACTTGATGCTCTGGAGGAGCTTCATCATCTGGAGGCAGCTGGACAGGTAGCCCATCTCGGTGATGACGTCGATAGAAGCTTGGATGATACGGATGGCCTGGTCGAGCACACTGGTCTGGTCACCGACGTAATCCGTTACGGGCAGCTCAATGCGTGACATGAAGGCCTGTAGCAGCAAGAAGGACTTGACGTGTGGATCCCACATGGGCAAGTTGAATGAATTGCCCGGGAAGGGGAGGTTCTGCGAAAGCACATCGTTGACCAGGTCTTCGTTGTGACGGACGGGCAGCTCGTCGTATTCCGTTGCGTGGCACATCCATGATAGGACATTTAGGAAGCTCGCGTTAGGCTTGACATTGTTCACAAGATGTCGGATGGTCTTGTGGGATAGATAGTAGTAACTCATGATCTTTCCGAGAGGGGTGGGATCGACATCGCCGTTGGGGAAACTCTCAACGCACTTGGACTCCTCAAGTTCTCCAAGGGATTTCTCGACCATGTCAATCATGTATTCGTTGGCTACCATCTGAGCAGCGATTGTGCTGTGCTCTTCTGCAGAAATCTCCAGTCCATAGTAAGACGGGTTCTTGTGAAGTCTTCTGAAGAAGAAAGTCCAAGTCAGATAGTCTAGTGCATCTTGTTTGTTCATGATGGTCTCGGCGGAGATTTCGGCACAGATATGGTTGTCCAAAACCTTGTGCAGCGAAGATTCTACAGGGAAACCAGTATGCAAAAAGTGCTTATAAAAATCCTTCTTTGCATCTTGCGTGAAGATACGGGCAACACCAGAGTTGTCAAACTGAGGTCGTCCAGCTCGTCCCAGCATCTGCAAGACGTCTGTGAGATCCATGTCCTTGTAGCCGCTAGTTTTGGCGTCGTAGAACTGAGTGCCCTTGACAACGACCAAGTGCGCTGGCAAGTTGACACCCCAAGCAAGGGTACTGGTCGCAACCAATATTTGAATCTTGTTGTTTAGGAAAAGTTCCTCCGCAATCTGTCTGTCAGACTCAACAAGACCAGCGTGATGAAGTCCAATACCAAAGTTAATAGCTTCTTTAAGAGCATCGTCCTTGACACGGGACAAGTTGAGCTGCAAGTCTTCCTCGTCCATCCGAAGGAAGCGTCGCGGGTTGTCTTCCATACCACAGTAATTGATCAAGTCCTTAGCAGTAAGGCGAGTCTGTCGACGGGATGCAACGAAAACAATGACCGGCTTCTCAGGACTGTGATTCTTGATAGCCAAAAAGGTTGGCCGATTCATGGACTGCATCAATGGGCAGAAACCTCGAATTTCTGGGAACCCATCGATATAAAGCTCCAGAGGGACGGGACGGACGGAATGCCTAAAGTTGAAGAGACCTTCCTTGACACCGAGCCAGTTGGCCAAGTCAGTCGCGTTAGCGCATGCTGTTGACATACCCAACAGTCGGACTTTATTCTTTAGCGAGGATGAAATGTAGTTCATTCCTAATATACAAGTTAGCAACCTGCGATCGATACCAGAGCCTATGGGAGAGAAAATACTTACGAGAAACAATAATCTCCAAAATCGGACCCCGATCTCCGGCCAGCAGATGGATCTCGTCGATGATAACCAAACTAACCTGTCTGACATAGCCTCTGGTCTGCCAAGAACGGGAGATACCGTCCCACTTCTCAGGAGTCGTAATGATAATATCCGCATCCTTGATAGTCCTTGTGTCTGGGGTATTGTCACCCGTCAATTCGACCAGTTTGAGTCCCAGAGGTTTAGCAAGCCGGTTACCCCAATCTACAACTCGCTCACGGACCAAAGCTTTCATAGGAGCGATATACACCACTTTCGACTTTGGTCGTTCCCGGAATGCCCACCACATGGCAAGTTCAGCAGCAACAGTCTTTCCACTTCCCGTTGGGGAACCAAGGAGGACGTTTGCTGAAGTATGGTACAGAGTATGGAAAATTTGAGTTTGCATAGGGTTGAAGAAGCTAAATCGCTTGGCATACAGCTCTTCCAGACCAGGGTTCTTAAGTGCAGTGATTGGTAAAGGTTGCAGGTTGAGCAGATCCGTATACACACTTTCGGTATCTGGGCGGATAAGATGCTGGAAAGAAACAGGCGTGACCGTCTCTGATCCAAGCCATCTGTCCGAAATTGCTCGAACATAAATCTGAGTTGGCAGCGGGTCTGAGAGGGGGATCGTGAAATTCAGTTCGTGCTCATCATGCAACTTTCTCCTATTAAGGATGAAATATTCATGATGGTAAATTTCTGAAGTCTCAGAATTCTCAACCCAAATATAGAAAGATTCAGAAGTTCCATGAATATGGTCCTTCCAAAGAAAATCAGGGATAACATAGAGCTTAATGCGCAGAACGTCTCGATTCAAAGGCGCAATCTCAGCTTCTACATGAACCAATGGGAAATTGTTGAGTATCTTGGCAATATTCTTTCCAGCGCCTTGGTTGTGTACCAAGCTTCCCAGCTCGGCCGGTTCCATCTCCTTCATTGTATCAATCGTCAGATTTTCCTTAGAGTCGAGCTGATTGAGCACGGGCTTGGTAAGCTCGAACTGATGAAGGGGATGCTGGAACGGCCAGATCCTCTTCTCAATAGACTTGGAGAGAGTGAGAAGCACCAAGCACTGGTGGCCCCATCTGCGGTTAAGAGCAAGCATGAACAAGGCCCTGCAGATTCGGCCTGATTGCTGCGCAACGTAATTCATGTCGTTTGACAAGGCAAAATCATCAGGCTGGATCTTGGAAATGTACGATTGCAAGAGAATGTTTGTCTTTGCTTGAGGTGTATCGATACCCTTGTCGACATCACAAGGAACGATATCCTTAAACTGTGTCAACTCCTTCGCCTCATTATCTCTAGACTGAATGTTGTCAAACTCTCCACTCATGCTGATCATCTTCAAGACATCAGCTTCGGTGGCTTGAGGGTGCATCATCGTGTTGAATACTTGGATACTCGTGTGAAGGATGTAGTACTGACTAGCAATACGGCCAATATCCTTGCTACGAAGTTCCTCGGTATTTTCGTTGAAGATGATCATCTGAGATTGCTGAAGAGTTCTCGCAGCTTGTATCGCCAGCTGGCGTCGTCGTTGAACCAGATTTGGATCATCGCGTATTTCCGCCCACTCAATGCCATAAGTCATTGGGCTCCTCTGCATTCGTACAAAGAGATATGAGTATCCGATCCACTGCACGGCTTCAGGGATAGACGTCACAGTGCCCAAAGCGATTTCAGCATTGAGATTGTCAACTAGTTTGGTCGAGAATTTGGATTCAATGGGCTGCTGTTCAGTGATGGCTGACAAGTAATGGGGAAGCTTGTCGTGCGTGGTACAGATCATACCGATACCCGTGTCTTCAAACTGGGGACGACCAGCACGACCAAAGATCTGGAGCACATCAAGAATGCTGAGATCGACAAATTTACCATCTTGGGCGCTGTAAACCTGGGTGCCCTTGATGACTACCGCAGCGGCAGGCAAGTTGACACCCCATGCTAGCGTAGCAGTACAGCAGAGAACTTTGAGGACACCGTCGGCAAAGAGTCTCTCCATGAGATTCCTGTCAGCTCTGGCCATACCGGCATGATGAACACCGATACCCTTAGAAAGCAGGTCGCGAATATCCTTGGATTTAGACTGATTCATATCCCTAGATGCCTGTCCAAAATGAGGATGCCCTGTTGGGTCGAAAAGATCCACGCAAAACTGCTCAATCGCTTTCTGGTGAAGCATTCTTGCCGTCACCATCGTGTCTCTACGAGAATGAACAAAGACCATGACTTGGTGATCGCGCTGTAACATCTCTTTCACTTTATCAAAGGCAACATTGTCCAAATTCTCTTTGGATTGCTTGGATCCAGCTTTTCCTTTGACACCAATAAAGTGTTGCTCCAGTGGAACAGGACGGAACGACGCATCAAAGTAGAATAGGCCAGCGTACTTGTTGACTTTTAAAAAGTCGGCAACGTCGACATAGTTGGGCAACGTGGCACTCAAGCCAACAATCCGAATGAGCGACTGAGTACTCTCCACCTGTCTCTCGGTTCGAGCTACCAAAGATTCCAGCACGGCTCCACGCTCATCATGAAGCATGTGGACTTCGTCGATGATGAGAAGTCTCACCTTTTGCACCAGCTCTGTGTCTCCAGTTCCCTTTCTTGTAACAACATCCCACTTTTCAGGGGTTGTAACAATGATTTGGGTTTGAACAATCTCTGCTTTGGTGAGCTGCATGTCACCAGTGTATTCTCGGCACTTGATGCCCAGCCAGGCAAGACGCTTGCCAAGCTTCTCAGTGACTTCGGCTGCTAGGGCTTTCATTGGTGCTACATAGACGATTTTGAAATCGTCTGTATTGACGGCAAACTCAGTTGCCTCAGGGTTCTCAATGGGATTTGGCTCAACGTGTTGGCCAATGGTGTGAAGGATAGTGAGCATAGCGGCGTCAGTTTTACCCTAAAGATACGACAATGAGCATTCGTACCAAACAGCTTATCCTGAGTCCAGTAGACTTACCGCACCAGTTGGAGCACAAATCAGCATATTCTCGCTTGTCTTGTATCCAACCGGGTATACCAGACTCTGCATCCGGTTAAGAGTCTTGTACCCCTTAAACGTGTTACGGCAAAGGCCATCCAAATCTGAAATCTTGACGAGCTTCTCTCCGGGGCCTGGCACTCCTTTCTTTCCAGCGGGCACAAAGTACTCCTCGTATTTCTCAAACTGGAGACGCTCACTGCCAACCGGCAAGCCGTATTTCTTGCCAGAAGAGCTCAATGTGTTTCCCGCATTGTACGCCCTGTAGACGTGAGGATACTGAGGCTCCTTGGCGAAACTAGGGGCCAAGGCTGCAGTCTTGTGCTGGTAATCCTGCGCACGAAGAGCGGCATCTCTTTGGGATTTTGTCAGGAGCCGTCTTCCTTTTGTTTCGGGCTCCTCGTGAAAAGCGGCTGCAGACGCAACCACTTCATCTTTGTGGCCTAGCAGCTCAATGATGAAGTCCAAGTCGTCAAATCCGACCAAGTCAGTAAGATGTTGCTGCAGCTCATCGTCGGGCTGGCCAGAAGACAATACATTGACGAGTTGAGTCTGGAAAACATCAGGCGCCATGCCATTCTTGGCTGCAATCGAGGCACATCTGGTAGCCAGCCACTCGGCCCCAAAACCGCCCGTGGCTGCGCCAGATCCTTCATCCGCAAAGTCGCTGCTGTAATAATCATACTCGTCTTCGTCAGAGATGAAGTCCCAGACGTCGTGGCCGCTGGTCGTAGAAGAGTAGCCGCCAAAGTCGTCGTCGTCCAGATCGGCATCTGCCTTGGCATCGTTGTGAGGGAGCTTGAGCTTAGCAAGGGCCGCCTGCATGGCCTCGAACTGCTGCCTCCACTCGGACTCTGCGTTGATCAGGTCGGTCGACGCCATTGCTTCGGTCGAGTTGCTATTTTCTTGAATAATCGCAGGAGAGCAAAAAAAGAATCGCGTGAGCGCAATGAAGAAGAAAAATCAAAGAGCAGTGCAGTCTAACGCTCTCAATTATATTTTTGAGCTGCACCTCAAGCTTCTTATCAATTTTCACAGTCTGAAGTCCGGATGACGCATTATCGCCAGCGACTAAAGATCAACTCACATCAGTCACACACCGCCCGCCCCGCTAACGGGGGCCGCAAAAAGTCCCCACTAATCCGCCTGAAGGCACCCACTTTGCAGCGACTCTCAGCGCCTGAATCTTGCTTCTGGAGAGCTGGACTTAGCGGGGTTCTCCTGCGGTAGGGGAAGCGCCTAAAATCCGTGGGGCGGGCGACTCACTAGTAATGGGCCATCCCTGTGGAATGCGACAGCACAGGCATTTTCAACTCCACGGGCCCAACTTGAAACTCCGACTTGTGAAACACCTTTCTTTGAACATTCGATTTGCACCCTTTCCCGCCTCTTTGCTGTTGCACAAGGCCTCCTTTCGACGCTCTAATTACAACGTGCGCGATCGCAGTCGACGAATTTCCCATTCCAAACCTTTTGAGGATCTAGACGAGGAACAAACCTAAACACCAACCTCAACTCTCGCCCAACATGAAGCTTCACTACATCGGCGTACGTCCATCGACTTGCTCGGCCCTGCTCCCCGCTATCCACCGCGTGTCTGTGTCCGAGTCCTCAAGGACGCTTGGCTAATACGCCTCTCTTCGAGATAGATCATCCGCAACGACTCCCAGCCTGCTCACGAGATCGTCGCAGAGAAAGAGCTGAGCGCCTACTCCCGCTTCACACGCAGCAAGTTTGTCTCCCTTCGCCGCCACACGAAAAATCCCTTGGTTGCGCTCTACCAAACAACATCCGCTAACGAGATGACTTTTCCCACCGTCCAGCTATGGCGAGTTCATGACCCTTTTCGCAAAGACCGTCGCCGAGCGCACTCGACCAGCCCAGCGACAAGACGTTGAAGAGCAAGGTGCGATCCCAGAGACGCCCCTTTTCTCCCTTTAGCCAAATCCAAAGGGAGATGGGAGCATCACGATTTCTAGGCCAAGAGGCTCACTCACATTTCCACCAGACTACACCTTCCACGCCTACGGCCGCACCGAGGGCATCTGCGGCATCATCATCTCCGACCACCAATACCCCGCCCTGGTCGCCCACCAGCTCCTCAGCAAGGTCGTCGACGAGTTTCTCTCCAAGCACCCGCGCTCCTCATGGGCTAATGGCGACGTCACCCTGCCCTTCCCCGAGCTGACGGACTACCTCGCCAAGTACCAGGACCCCCAGCAGGCCGACAGCATCATGAAGATCCAGAAGGAGCTGGACGAGACCAAGATTGTGCTGCACAAGACCATCGAGAGCGTGCTGCAGCGAGGAGAGAAGATTGATGATTTGGTGGCGAAGAGCGATGGTCTGAGCGCTCAGAGCAAAATGTTCTACCGTATGGCGACCCATCCCTATTACTCTCTTTCCTTTCTTCCTTTTGCTTTGTAATTCGCTTTCCCTGCTGCTTTCTATTTATTACGCTGATGGCTAACGTATTCCAAACAGAGCAAGCAAAGAAGCAAAACTCTTGCTGCGTGTTGATGTAAATAGGGAGGCGTTTCATTTGGCGTTGCAATGCGGTCCTAATTTTCAGCAACAAATGGGCTGTCTGTTTTCAAAGATTGGTTATTATGAAAGACACACACTCACACAACATATATACTAATACGTAACTCATGGGGGAAGACGATCGATCGAAATTCACCCATGAATTTATTATACACATATTCTCTCTCACACAAGAAACACACATTTTTAAAAAGAAAAGGATATCAATGATATATATTTTCATGAAATTCTCCATAGACTGTCCGATACAATCGTTACAAGCCCATGTTTCGCTTTATAAGTTTTATTTATCCGCCATCAAAGCTGGCCCCCGGGGCTATGCGCCAATGATAATAAATGAAGAAGGGAATAGAAAAACAAACTTTGGCGTTGCCTGGTATGAAAGAAGAGTAAAGATGACACATGAAAAGAAAATGGCTGAGGGCGTGTGAGTAAAAAGAAATACACGCCCGGTGGCTCGTAAAAAGGAAAAAGAAGACAGGAAAAAGAAAAGAATAATAGACAAGAATAGATCAGTCAGAAACGTAAAAAAAAAAAAAGGTCGTTCCGTCATGCACCCTCGAGCACCACGCGCGAGCTCTTCCGATAACCACTCTGCCCAAGATGGCCCTCTTCTTCTGGGTGTACCAACTGCGGCGTCGCGGTCCTCGTCTCAACAATTCGCTTGTTCTTTTCTGGTTTGATCAAAGCGGCTACTTCCGCTGCAACCTCCCCAGGCACCCTCCTTGAGGCGGAACGCATCAAAGGCACCACGATATTACGCTGCTGCCTTGAGACGCTAATTTGACGCGCAATGGATATTTCCACAGCCTCATACAGGGCTCTTTCGACTTCTTCTTCGTCTGCGTTGGTACGAATAGAAGTTGTGGACTTCTGGTGTTGATGTTTCGGAGGCGCAGCTCTTTGTGATGGTGAAGCTTTTTGGGTTGGTGAGACTTTTTGAGACGGTGAAACTCTTTGGGATGGTGACACCCTTTGGGATGATGGCGGTTTGGGCTCCGCTGTGCGATTCAGTGGTTGTGGTGGCGGTCCAGAGGGTTTCTTCAGAATTGATCGAGGCTGCACTGGCGCAGCTACGGAAACTGGTGCAGTTATGGAAGCAGGAGATTCTGATAGCTGTCCGGCGACTTTTGGCACGGAAGCCTCTGATGATGTCGATTCTTTACGGTGGAACTTGGAAATAAGCTTCTCGCGCCGCTCCGGTGTCATCTGACTATCTGTGGGCAAAGGCTCATCGAGGGAAGGATTAGAAACAGAAGTGGTCCTTTTCCTTAATCCTTTTGGTGCTTTGTACATAGCAGGAGTCGGAAAGTTGACCATTGCAGGGGAGGTGTTGGATCGCATACGTGACGAGGCTCTTGGAGGGGGATTGTTTATGGGGGCTTGATCTTGGGGGAAGAGAGAAAATGAGGGTGAGCTTTTTGGCAAAGGTGAAGTCGATCGCCGTTGAGGCACCACAATCTCGACAGGAATAGAGCCATCTCGGAATTCCTTGGCTGCGGGTACCTTTAGCTTGTCCAGCTTGACCTGTCGTCGGACTGACAACTTTGGTTTTAGCGGTGACAATACTTGTTGTGATTCTTGAGACTCGACCGATTCCTTTGATGGTTTCCTCGATTGCTCTGGGGTTTGTTTAGGCTCATGTTGCTGTGTTTCCTCGGGCATCCGCGACTCCTGTGGTTTCTCAGCCTGCTCTGGTGCAGCCGATGGCTGAGTGTGCCAGGACTGCTGAGCTTGTTGCAAGAAGTATTGATATTCAGACGGTTGCTTCTTAAGAATGGTTCCAAACATGACGCTGAATCTTTCCATCTGAGTTGTTGGGATTTCAACCTCCAGAAGCTTCGAGGGCTGAAATGGAGGCTGTGGCGGAACTGGGGGGTTACGCGTCGGTGCCGCAAAATCTCGTTGATACGGTAATCCAGGAATATCTTTGGGAGGAGATTTCGATACGCTGCTTGAGCTGTCCTTGCGCAATACGGGCCCTGTACCTCTACTATCACTCTCTTTCTCGCCCTTGTTCTTTTCACTCCCCAAGTCGTCGCCGTTCTTTGCTACATTGGTAAGATCCACCATGCTTTTCCCGGGATCAGTACCCAGCGATCGCGAGGTAGAGGTCTCTACCGGCTTGGTTCTTTTTGACTTCGTCCTGCTAAAAGGATTCCACCTTTTTGACATTGATCTTGATAGGCCACCGGCATTAGGAGCTGGTCCCTGTGCATGTCCCCCTGAGGTTACGGTCGTCAATGTTCCAGTCTGCCATGGCAATTCAGAAGAACCAGGAGGATGACTTGGGCTTCCAAGCGCCATCCCTATCCCCGTGGGTGTCTCGTCTCCGCCTATTAATGATGGTGCCATTAGATAGGAAGTTGGTGTGTTTCCAGGGTTTGATGCTGGTGACGGTACTTCGGCTCGAATCGGGATATGGTATTGCTTGTAGTTTCTCGGCTCCTTGGGTCTTGTACTCGCGGATTGATGGCTAGAGAAGGACGCTTTCGATTGTATACTGATCTGATCGGTAGACCTGCTAAATTCCAACTGATCAACCTGTCTAAGCCGTCCGGCGGCAGAATTGGCATCCAGGCCCGAAGAAAGATAAGGATTGTTGTTTTGGTTGGGGAGACTGGCAGTGCTCTCTGCAGCAACGGAACTGAGAGATTGCGGTCCGTGAGCGTACTTGTAATCTCTGTGATCTGCCCATTTTTGCGGGCCCCCTTCTGATGCTGCATAAGTCGGCGTGCTACTGTGGGCAACCTCATATTCGGAGCCATCTTGGCTGTGCATGGTTGCGCCAGCCCCTGTCTGTCCCTTGCTAAACCAGCCCATTGCTGCTCAGCGTCGTGCCCCGGACCTGCCTCTGCGAAAACGAGAGCAGGCTTGACCTAGAAAGAGGTCGACCAGAAGAGATCATGCGACGATTTGCCTTGTTGGCTCAGGCCACGGGGAGGATGCCTCTGATAAAAGACGAAATGGCTAGTAGCAATACCGATATTAGCACCGTTCCAGTAGCGTGGAGGTAGCGGATCGGCATAAAGACTGTGGCGTTTCGAAAGTAGTCTCAACAATCCCATCTTACCTGTGTAGTACCTTTGTCCACCTTTAAAGGGACTTGGGATTCTTAGCGGCGTCCTCCTATGAGCCCTCTGGGGCACAGGAACGGCGCCATCGTAACCTGAGCGCGCCTTACTGGAGCCCCGTGGTTGCTGCAATGGGGTCCGCGCAGGCCCTAGACGCCAGAGCTATGCATAATAATAGCAACGTATGAGTGCTCCGAAGCGGTGCTATCTTGATGCGTGTAAACGGCTGCCAAGAGACCTCACCGCTCCCCGAAGCGGGAATCCTGGGGCGGTCTTTGAACCACGATCATGGCCAGTCGCATCATGCGCGGCACTTCTAGCTGCGCAGAGCTATGTTTGAGGTTGATGAGAGGGGTCGTCGTGGCCGGACGTTTAGGCGGCCTGATCCGCACCAGGATGACTAGCCAGGGCCCAAACGAGGGACTAGCAAGGTTTGCCGGATTGGGCAAGCCAGAAAGCTGAAGACACGAGGCCTGCCGTGCGGAATGCGCCCAAGATGCAGTGTTGGACGATGAATACGGCGGCCTGGGGCTGTTGAGGAAATGAGCGTTCATGGGTAGCAGCCAATGGACGACAAGCTGAGCAGATGTGTAATCGATTATAGATACTATGTACATGTAGGTACTATAGTCGGCATCACCGCTTTGTGCATTTTGCCAGTCACAAAAGGTACATGTACATGTACGGCATAGCCCGTTAAGGTAGGTTAGTGTGCTGTTCGAAGCATTACAGCCTCATATAAATAAGTATAAGCAACTTTGCTATTCAGAATCCAAGCACCTTCCAGACATGAAGCACGATCAACGGCATCATCAAACACAGGCTGCCGTTTGCCAAGCTGTGTCAAAGTGCCAGCGACATGCTCAAACAAGTGTTCCAGAAAACGACAGGGAATAACTCCGGCCAGCCATCCCGCGCTGAGGCCGATCTAAGATCACACCCTGTGGCCCCAGCGACCCCTTATAATTTCACATGGCGGGGTGCGCGACACTAAGCCTGACTCCTGAAGACATGCTGCAGCAGCCCTGTTGGCTGTTGGTTCTGTTTTAGACGCACCGTAAAGCCTTATTATTACCCGGCCGCTGGCACGGTACTTTGCTCCGTACGAAACATTTCATACGCGACGTTGCAGATTCTACGAGGCCCAGAGTGGATTGCAGAATCTCGGTTATCGTTAGCCACATCCCAAATGGCACTCTATCGAAGCAAGCGGCGTTTTCGCTTGCGCCCAAGCCGGAGAATTCTATTTCCTCAGAGGGCTATCGTGCCAAGCGCGTTGCGTACCAACAACGAGATGTTGTGTTGGTTCGGTGTCGCCTTGTCCTTGCAATTTGCTGCTGGCCTTGTCTAATTGTTTTGCCTTGAGGACGGACACCCTGCGCGTTTCAGCTATTCGGCAGACGAGGCTGCATTGCATCTTTCATCCGTTCTCTGACATCCAAGTATACTCCATTGGAAACCCCGTAATCATCACAATCAGTCCCAATGGAGAGCTGTACTCTGTGCTTTTTATAAAACTTCCTAGTGCCGCTACCAAGCATACTGGTCCGGCGCCTAATGCAAGGCACCGCACGTTAAGGCCGCTGTCCAACGGTATTCGAAGCCTTTTACGGCAGGGAGAGACTAGTATGCGCCGAATGACGTAGTTGAGGCATGTGAAAGGGAGGTTTGTGGGAGGAGAATGCTTTGACGGAGGTACAAGAGGAGATATGTTCTTGTACTCCCGTCTCAAAGGATATGTAAACGTGAGCCAGCTGATTTCCACCTTGTGATTGGCCTGTAAGGGAGCAACAAGAAGCAAAAAAGTAGATATATATCTTCAGCATTATACGGAGTATTCCGCCCTTGTTATTAAAAGAGTTACATCGGCCAATCAACAGAATAAAGGCTTGGTAAGTAGGCCATGCTCTGAGAAAACCCCACATATAGAAGCATATATAGAGAGCGATGCCTCGGATGTTACTCTGTACGTTTGGGTATAAAATTGTAACTTCTCGGAAACGGCTTAATAATCTGTATCTGGTATAGCTGACGATCTCTTGTCTATCATTGCATCAGATAAAGAACAAGGCAGTATTAGGCAAAAATCGTTGCAAAACTTTGGCCCCTGTCTGTTTGTAGCTAAGATGCAAAGAGAAGTACTGCAATTTCGGGATGACTTCCGACTACCGTCGACATGTTAATTTAGCCTGTGATTCTACATCGAGCAATAGCCGCTGCTGGCATCGGCACGATATTCCTAGGGCGGTGTTGAGGCTATCTCATTGATGATCGGTGATAAGTGAGCGATTCGTGGTTCTTCACTTGCCTTGGCATGTGCATCTTGGAGAATACTCTAAATTTTGCCGAAAGATCAGCCACCAGATGCAGTCAGCATTAGTTTGTGTGAACTTTTGGTTTGAAACTGAGCCCAAAATGCAATCCTCAATGGCTCTTCGCCTCTTCGCCTGCAGAGGAGCAAGAGAGAGATGAAGAGGAGGAGAGGCGGCAGCAATGGGGCGAAGGTTAACTCTTTATGAATCACATGCTGCTGCAGAACTGGAATCCATTGGCAAGGTATAAATCGTCGTTTGTTGGCATTCCCACCGGTATTTCAACAAGAAATTGCTCTTATTTCGCTATAGACATCAGTGTATATTGCCATCATCCTCCATTTGGACTAGGAAATTGCACGCCAGATACCGTCATTTTACCGCTTCCATCGTGTCCCACCTGCATCTCAGAAAACACATATACAGCGGGAAATGGGGCCCCGCTAACGGGAACAGCTTTTGTTTCACGTCATCCAATATCTGACTGATTTGTCAGTTATTTATAGCATTGCAGATTTAGTAGCAGGTAAATACCATGCACAGGTGGATAGACGCAATATGAGTGCACGGGTAAGATATTGGTCGCTCGTTCTACAATGAGCGAGTCTGAGGCATGACTTGACACGACTTTCTCTCTTACACCGACAACTTGGGGGCATGGCCTGGAGCCCTGGATGAAGCTCGGCTAACTTTGCTGCCCATGCTCCTCAACTTGGCTGATGCGTCTGGAGCAATGCTACCCAGCACGTTGGTGAACAGATGACGTAGGCGGAGAGGAAAAAATTCGGCATCGCATATGATCCTAAAGAAGAGTTGTCGCCGAATACATGTAGACATAGTCCATGTCAAGTGGACCGATTGGATTTTCGAGAAATGGCCGAGACTATTAGTACGAATACTAATGATCCATCTACCTTTACTTGTTGAGATAGGGACCCCCTTAAACTATGGCCTGGGATGAGAGAAGAAAATCTCAGCCTCGAAATGAAGAGAGGCACTACCGCTATGTCGGAACGTAGTCGGTCAAGCTGCCGCTGTGGGCATCCCGGGACGGATCCCTGAGCGTCGGGATCCAGATAGACAGAGCAATCTTGGTGCCTTGCTTAGAGGCGCATACATGGCGAGATGGAAGCCGTACCGTAGGCAGACAACTTTGGCATACAGGCAGTGCCGCAAGGCAGAGAAATGAGGCAATGACGGCTTCATTTAATTTTGACACCTGCTAGCGCCGCCTCTAGGCACTGCCAATATCGCAGGTCTCCACGACAGCACATACATGTCCCTTATAGCACCTAGCAGAGAATAAGCAGGCACCCGAAATCAGCATCAGGCACACCTGCGGCCCCTGGAGTCTGGCCATTCTTCTCCTATCTGCAGATACCCCGAGCACCACTGGCCGACCCAGCAGAATGGCGGTAGACGCCCTGTAGCGGCCCCGGCAGACCTTGATAGCACCGCCAGAAGCTCTTGTTCTTGGTGGGGTTTGGGCCAAGTCCTAGGTCGTCGTGGTCTCCTCCCGCCCGCGAAAGGCCCGCGGCGGGGAACTTTGGGCGCGGATTGGCCAGTGGCGCTATTACGAGTAGCATGTCCGGCCTGTGGCTGGCATTTACGTCGACGGAAACGAGGGGCACAAAAGCTCTATCCACAGCGCCCAAATAAACAACCCACTCCGCCATTTTCCTCTCGACTCTTCCCGTCGCGGAAACTTTTGCCTCTTCATCTCTCTTCTTCTTCTCTTCTTCATTTTTCTTTTCTTTCCAAGCCCAGATTTCCTCGTCCGTCTCTACACAACACATACCGCCCACCATGTCCTGGCAAGGTCAGCGCTCCTCTCTTTCCCCTGATCCGTCCCGATAACCCCACCTTGATTTTGGGGAGGAAGCAAATAGAAAGCTTTGGGAGGGAAATAACAGCTACTGACATGGCCTCGCGAGTATAGCTTTCGTCGACACTAGGTACTTCGACCCCCTTTTTTCCGCGCCTCGACCGACAATGCGAGCCATCGAAATACTGACTGAGAGACTTGCAGCCTGGTCGCTACCGGCCACATCACCAAGGGCGCCATTATCAGCATCGCTGGCGACAGCGCCTGGGCCTCTTCCCCTGACCTGACCGTACGCCGCTCCTCGCCCGTTATGGCCATTCCAGTAACTTTGGAATAATATGGTGGAGCTAATGATGGAAATCAATCATTCACAGATTTCCCCCGCCGAGATGAAGGCTATTGCCAGCATCGTCGCCAAGGACCAGGCTGCCACCGACAAGGCTTTTGCCGAGGGCCTTTACGTTGGCGGCCAGCGCTACGTCCTGGCCCGAGCTGATGACAACATCTACGCACGAGCTGTATGTTACAGAGATAGCGAATTAGCTTCTGGGTTTGTAGGTTGGGTAGCGTGCTAATATATATTGCTAGGGTCGTGACGGTGTTGCCATCACCCCCTCCAAGGCCGCCATCGTTATCGGCATCCACGGCGAGACCCAGGTTGCCGGAAACGCCACCTCAGTCGTTGTCGCCCTCGCCGAGCACCTCAAGGGTACCGGATACTAAGTTGGACCAGCGATGGGATGAGCGCGCGATTAGGGCTGCGTGGAAATGAAAATGTGTCAAGCACTCGTGCCGGAAGACAGCGTTGGATGATATAGGAGAAAGGGAGGAGTTTCCATGGGAATCTTTGCAAATTAACTAGCATGTGCTCTGGGAGGACAGAGACGTCTTCTCAGCAGAGAAAAAAAATGAACCAATATTTCAAGTCTCATCTTCAAACGGTTGCGTTTCTATATGCAACTTTCCCTCAAGCTGTTCCTAAGTGATGTTTAATGTAATTACATAGCTACCTACATGGTAGATATGACCCAGCTGCTCTTCATACAGGCGTGCCACTAGAGCCTAGGCCGATACATAGTACGAGTATTCTACACAATCCAGCAGTTGCTTTTACACCATCCAGGTTCCATAAAGGCCGCAGTTCAGTCTTAACGCCAAAACACCGATGCCGCAGCTCACGCGAGCCAGGCTATTACCAGCCCTTTCCGGTTTTCGCTATCGCCCTTTGCCTCTTTCTCGGATTCTTCAGTATTTTCAATGATAATGTTTGATCAAGTAAATGACACAACGGCGGTTATCGTAGTTATCGTAGCGCAAACGAGCGCGCACGTGGGCTTAGACGGGCAGCTCAGCGTTGCGGCGCCCTAAGCCCATCCGATCCACAAGCATGCCGATATATGTTCCGATGACGGGCAGGCCTCGAGCGAATCCAGCAATCGTACCCAGGAAATCTCCAAACAATACGGCGATGCCGTACGCTTCTACTATGAAGCCGATGAATGTCCATTTTATCAGTATCAGCGTGAGGCCCGCGAAGAAGGCGGCTGTGCCTTTTGCTTTCTGTTTTCGGGCGAAGAAGAGGAATGTCTTTTGAGGACCGATGATGATTGTCAAGCCGATGAGGAAGAGGATCTAAGGTATCGTCAAAGAATATAGGTCAGCCCGATCGTTCGATTCGCAAGGTGGGTGGAGAGGAGAGGGGCGTGTACATTTCCCATCGCAAGCCTAAGGGGAATTAAAGTTAGCCAAACGAAACACTTTAATAATAAGCGGGTTTGACAGATGGTAAACTTACATGGCCCGATCAAAGAAGAGCATCACTCCACCGACGAGGAAGAGACCACCTGAAACGAAGCAGTGCCGTTAGACCAAGCGCTCTTGAGCATCGAAGCTCGTCATCAGGCTGCATACCTACCGCCAGAGCAGAAAACCACCCCAATCTCTGTAAAACGGGTCAGCACACTGCATCTTCAACTACCAGGCCGAGGACAAGCTCGCGGCACATACTCTGGTTATCCGACAGCCACATCGACATTTTTGCAGACCAGTAAATAGTATTCCCCTCCCTAGAAGATTAAGTTTGGCAGATGTAGTCGGTTATTCAAAGTATCGCGACGATGTTTTCCGTGTTGCAAAGCGGCAGGACAAGTGGCGGCAAGGCGAGTTCTCGTGAGTGATAAAGCTGAAAATCCAGATACGAGCGTTTCTCTAAAGAATTAGGAGTTTGAAGCTTCCCTTGCCTTAGGAGGACACCATGGCGGAACGCGATTGGGGGGGTTTCCGCTCTCAGCTTATCGCGTATTGGGCTTAGCGCAAGGGTCTTTGAAACCGGTACCTGCGCTGAGCTGCGATCCGCGACGTCATTAGGCAAGTTGTATGAGAATTGAACGAATATATGCTGCTGGTGAAGAATAAGATAGCTATATTACGAGGTGAGTTTGTTTACTTGTCTCTGTCTAGATGAGTCGCCGAGAGAGGGAGGATGTGCTACTAGATCAGCATCATCATAGCCACCATTGCTTTTCACTCTATCCACCCAACTCGGTAACAATGCATTATTCGAGACAAGCATGCATACCGCATATAAGAGTCTGCGAGAGTATATGCAAGCAAGTAAATGGCAATTTGTGATCTTGTTAGTTCAAGTGCAAGGCCAAGTGCAAGGATTAGCTTCTGGCAAACATCGCTAATACATTCTCGCATGTGTCGCTTTCAAGAGGCGGGCATATTCACTTACACCCTTATCACCGCGGTATCTCAACAGCGGCTTGACAGACAATGCATGCTGCACCAACCCGTCACGCACCCTGATGGTTAGGCTTCTAATAGTTACGATGCCAAGATGGATTATCGTGGACAGGGCTCCATATCCATTCAAGTGGATTCGGAGCGAAGTTGCTAACAGACCATATTCAACCGTCGGCTCGTGATGCCAGGAGAGTAGCTCCACCTGTAGGTCGCCGATACTTCGAGGCGCAGCCAGAAATTACCGTCTCTTCCCGTCGGTGTCCAAGAGTAGAGCCGGCTTAGAATGGGGCATGATAATGAAATGATGGATGCCATTGGTTTAATGATCCGTGAACTCGCAGCAGCTGTAACGTATCAGCTGCGAGTCGCCAGAAACCGGAAGTCATGGCATCAAATGAACAACGTAATATTCACATCTGACTAGACCGGAACCAAAAGTCTCGCTCTGTTCAACTGACATGTTCATCTGAGCTAGCGTCTATATAATCCCACAATACCCGCCGTTCAGATCTTGAAACTGTTTCAACTATACCCACTTCACAAAATATGACTTATGGTCTCCTCTTACCTTATCATCTCTTCTGGATATAATCATTGATATTTTCACGCACTAATGATGAGAATTTTTGTCCTAATCAATTATGAATCTCACAATGAGCTCACAATGAGCGACATGAAGCATATGCGCTTCCAAACGGCAGATGTAGGTCGTTTCGTTTGCTTCCATCTATCTCTTCTGACTCCAGTCGATAGATTTTCAGTTCCTCGCAATAATATATTGACTCCTTTATTTACAACAATACGCCCTGCCACTCCTATATACAGCAGGCAGGAAGTCGTAGCGACACCGAGAGAAAGCCTTTGTGACTCAGCAGTGTCTCGGACCTTTTTATTATTTCAGCCTTTGGAAGCGACTCTACGATATATACACTTGCTTGCTCACACTAGGTGAGTTTTCAAACAAGGCGGGTTATATCAGGTTAAAAATCCCAGCTAACACTGATTCCAGAGGTACAATGGATACAATCCCTGAACCTTGTACAGACATAACCATCCTCCCGTATAACCCGGACGGGCTGCCTGTCGACCTAGCCAGTATTACGACACAAAACGTGGCCATCGAGTATCCTTCAGCATATGCAACATTTACAACAGATGTAGGTCCCTCCTGTCATCTGGCTTTCCAAGTAAGGTACACCACTCACGACGGCAGAGCATCCAGGTATTTCTATACAACAAAGACTCTATCGCCACTATTTCGTCCGGATACTTTGTGGATATTCTTAATGGCAATACCTCGAATGAAGAAACAGTTAAAACGCCAAGACAGTATTTACACTCCATGTCATCGCGGTAACAACACCCACGGCTCTTCAGGCCACCAAGTTGAGATGGTCATTTGTGACTTTCTCAGATCAGAGGATGCCGGTTTCTTGATAGAAGACGAATGCCTTGCGGCGATGACCACCCGTGCGCAAGCCCTCACTATACTCGCTGGACGCGAATCCGTCCTGCGCGGGAAAGGAGCTCGCACCCTGATGAATCTCCATGAGTATCTGAAAACCCACAACACCTTCAACAGGTACATCAAATGTCCATAAAAAGACGTCTCTCCAGCTAAGAGCCTAAGGTTAACCCTTTGTCCATTACTGGTCATTATAGACGAAGCAGGCCGATAACGAGAGCCAGATTACTGGTTTCATCTGCCCAAAATTCGGGCGTCCGCGATATCTTCATTGACGATGATATGAAGTATTTCGGCCTCATGGCCCCCTTCACGAGTGACAAAATATGCAATCCGGTATTCTAAGACCGGCAAAAATACGGCTTGATGAAGCGAATGCTTGACGAAACACCGATCTACCACGTCCTATTAAGCGCAAAGATGAGGACTTTAATGCAGCATCCAGTCTCGGAGACCATTACTGAAATATATTCTTGATGACGACTTTAACTATGAATCCTCCATGAATTACTGAGAATCAAGCCCACTCAACAACGTGCACAATGTCCCCACCACAAGATGACGGAGGCGAAAGTGACGAAGAAGGCGGATCAGAGGAGGAGGAAATCCGTGACTCAGGTGAATAATTCAAGTCCTATGAAATCATCAACATGTAGTACGAGTATCAAGATGTTGAAGAATTGTCGGAACAACCTTACCTCAGACTCATCACATCTCTAAGCTATTCCATGGTTCTTACTGCTCAGTCTGTGATGACCACAGCTCAGTCCATGATTCCCAATTTCTCGGCCGCCGAGCAAGCGGCTTGGATTTAGAAAGCGAGAATAACAAAGGAGCGCTCGATAGATATTTTACCCAAGGCGTCCCTTTTACGAAGAAGGCGAAAAGGAATCAGTTGGTTCTTTACATTATTCATTGCTGGTCAGCATTTTTACACGTACCGACTGGTATCGCGATTTCAATGAAATACTTCGAAAGGCCAAAGAAGGATACACGTGAAAATGAAACGGTATACCACATCGAGGCTTCTACACGCATTATTGCTACAGCACATTCTTACATTCTACGCATCGTCACTTACAGATAACGCTCTTAAATTTAGAGAGAGAAAAATGGGGGAGGAAATTGTTCTAGATTCAGTTCAAGGCGATTCATTTTATCTACTAGGTACAATTGTGTTGAAATAGGCTTGTTCTAATTTTGTTAGGGGAAGCTATCTAGGAAAGGAACAAACAAACAAAAAGACCTCGTCTTCTCAACAAAAATGAGATAACGGGCAACAGCAAACAGGCAGTGCGGCTTGCAGCAGTGGTGGATCACGCGAAGGCTCCTCAACAAATTGTACAATAGATTCTATTACACATCTCAGACTCTATTATAGAGAGGCCTACATCAAACAAATATTACTTTTTTACACAACAGTTCCCATCTTTAACCACCTCATCAGCCAAATTCTTCATCTCGCAACTAGCAGGCTCGAGTTCCAGCTCGCCAAAGTCCTTAGCCAGGGCATCGCAAAGCGTGGCTAGACCAATGTCTTTGTCTGACAGGCCCTTTGGCACATGCGTTGTCCAACGGATGAACGTAGTATTGTAGACCTACAAATAGGAACTCAATAATCTCTTCTTCCGGAATTTTGTTATTTGCCTTTTCAGGAAATCGTATGCACACTCACGTTTGACCATTCAGGGTGGTGATTCCAGATCTTACACTGCAGCGAAACGGCCGTCATAAAATCCTGCACAATTTTCCTCATTAGCCATTGCCTTTGTGTCTTACCATTGATGCATTAATTCCATGTCATTGATACATTGATACATACCCACGTCTTTGTAAAGTTTTTAAATTTGAAACTCCGCTCCAAGGCCTCCCCATCAGACGTCAACGTCCACTTTCCGCCATTCGACACAAGCAGAGGCTCGAGTTTGGCGGGGCTATGGGAAGACATGAATCTAGGAAATCTAGCGCCAGAGCTGGGCAATAGACTATGTCTGTAAGAGAGAAGCAGGGATGGTGTTCTTGAGCGAGACATTGCTCTTTGCTGTGAGAGCCGATGATGAATGCTGGTTTGTTCGTTGAGCTATTCACATTGACGCTTTGATAACTCGGCCGATGGCTGGAACTTGGATTAACTAATGCGCCGCTCTAGGGTATCATCTATCATCTGGCCATCCAGCAAGAGACGCTTCAACTTCTTCTACCAACACTTATACTTGTAGAATAGCATTCTTACATCAGCTTTTCGATCAACCAACGTTTCAATTCTCATTTCAATTCTTCATCCTTCACAGAGAGTCGGTCACTAAACATCGACCAATGAATCCCCGCATCAAAAGATCCCGTCTCGCGGGGCTTGTACCCGCCTCCACATCAGCTTCTGCTAGGTAGCTAATCCTCGTTTCAAAGTTCTTTTGTTGGATTGCATTTAGCCAAGATCCTTTTCCGGCAAGTGAGCGTTCGCGTAACTCGTATCTGCGCAAGTCGTATCAGCGCGAAGCCTATCGGCATGTCATTTGTGATCTTTTTTTCTCCTAGGATTTCCCCAGCCACTCAATTGATGCTGGAGTTGAGGTATTCCTGTCTTTAAGTGAGCGGCTATAAAGAGATGGTTCCCAACTCATGAGGCCAAGCCCATCATTTGCCCCTGTATATCTATCAGCCCAGTGACGCGTGATTCGCCGAGTCTCTTAGATCTGGCTGTTGGTCTCCCCTAACCCGAATTACTTGTAATCGCTCCGTTCGGTCGTCAATATGCGTATTCCTATCCAGCGCCTACCCCCGTCGCATATTGCCTCGGAGCCTTCAGTTGGAGATGGCGAGACCATTACTCTCATCCACGCGACGCTGCTGATCCCAGGCCGCGGAGAACCTATTCACAATGGACTGCTGGCTATCAAGGGCAGTAAAATCGACTGGGTTGGCACATATCTCGACCTTCCAGCCAAGTATAAAGGCATCACGCCAAAGCATGTTCCAGTCCTGATGCCAGGCCTGTGGGACTGCCACGTTCACTTCATGGGACTGGAACTTACCGGCGCAGCTTTAGAAGGCGGAGGCAGTGCCTATCTCCCTGGTTTCAATGCGCTAGCTGGCGCCATCTCGGTGGAAGACCTGAAGATGACGCTGATGGCGGGCTACACATCGGTGCGAGAGCTCGGCGGCTATGGATGCGATCTCTGGCCTGGCGTGCAGAACGGCCCCTTGGTCGGTCCCAATATCTACTCAGCAGTTGCTCCGCTATCCATCACCGGCGGCCATGGAGATGACCACTCCTCGCCGATTCAGACTGTCCTGGATGCCATGAACTGCGGCGGCTCTCCCATCGGCGTATGTGACGGCGTCGACGACTGTGTCAAGACGGTTCGAAAAATGATAAGACGAGGAGCTCGCTGCATCAAAGTATGTTCTAGCGGAGGGGTTCTCAGCCTCAACGACAACCCGGAGGATCGCCAGTTCTCAGACGAAGAGCTCAAGGCCATAGTGGATGAGGCAGCGCGGAGCCGACGAGCCGTAGCAGCTCATGCTATAGGCAAGGCTGGCATCTTGGCCGCGCTCCGAGCCGGCGTCAAGTCGATCGAGCACGGCATGTACATGGACGAAGAGGTGGCCGACCTCATATTGGAAAAAGATGCCATCTTCGTCGCTACGCATCACATTGTCCGGACCCTGGCGCGAGATTACGTCGACGAACTACCGCCTCCGGTCAAGCGGAAGCTGCTTACCGTCAATGAGAAGGCCAGGGATTCGTACAAACTGGCCATCAAGAAAGGCATCAAGATTGCTCTGGGAACCGACATGCTCAACAGCGCCAGGACGTCTGCCCTGTCGCACGGCAATAATGCAAAGGAGCTCACATACGCGGTAGAACTGGGCATGTCGCCTCTCCAGGCCATCGAATGCGCAACGGCAAACGGCCCAGAGACGCTCGGAGGCATGGCGCCCCTGAGCGGCCAGCTCAAAATCGGGTACGACGCCGATGTGATTGCCGTTGCCTTGAATCCGCTAGACGACATCCGCGTCTTGACGGATCCTAGTAACGTCACGCATGTGTGGAAGGGTGGTAAGTTGTACAAGAGCCAGCCGAGAATACCGACCCAAGCGACCGTTTCTTATTAACTAGCAATTCACTCTGTTTACATGTACATGAGTCATCTGGCAGCATGAGGTACATGTACAAGTAGGTAGAGAGACACCTGTCGCCTTGCAATTGGATGTGGAGATGCAAATATCAGCTAGGTCTTGCATACACACTCGTACGAGAAAATGATTAGATGGACGACAGGTTAATACACCATTGCTAAATGCCAAAAACACCGAAGCCGCTGTCCCCTCTAGCAGAACACCTCACCCTACCCAGCAGCCTGGGGTTAGAAGAGCCGCCACGTGTGACTGGCACCGGGGGGGATCCACGTTTAATAAATGTCAGGGAGAGAGTCGCGCTGCTCAATCTTCCGCCCAGTGCTATGCATGGGTATGTAATGCTGCAAGTAGGCACTACCAGTAATACGCTCGTAAAGTATTTGCACCATGCCCCTTGGTCAATATCACGGGGGATATTAGTCTCTATGGAGCCCATGTCTTTCTGAGGAGAAAAGATGCGGCAAAACGGGACTTTTTACCGAGGGCCAATGCCCAAACACGATGCCCATTCTCCGTCCTTTGGAATTACCTAGATTCGGTCGAATCATGCTTGGATAGCCTAATGCTACTCTGTAATAAAAGACTTACTCGTGCTAGCTATGTAATCAAAAAGGGCAAATTTGATTTCCTACGGGCATTTGTCGAGCTGACTACAGGCATGGTGCCGAATCCTTCGCAGAGAATATTGAATATTGCAGTCCCCAGTACTACAGTACATGCAGATGTAGCCTTCATGTTATTGAGATGTATATACATAGGTTGTACGGACCCTTGCAGGCTGGCATAAACACCCTCTCTCTCTTCCTCTTCACTTTAGGGGATGGGGACGCAACGGTTCGGCTTCGGCTTTTCATTGCTTGCCTCGTCAAAACCTTGTTATTCACTGACATTGCTACCAAGCAAAAACACTTGTAGAACTCCAAGTACAGTAGGATTGAGTAATGACGGCTGGCTGACTACAGTTGCTAGCATAATGATCTCCAGTCATGAGAATTGATTGGCAGTCAATAAGTCTCCGGCGCTGTTATATAACGTCCTTAGTCTGGCGTCTGGAGTAGTAATCATGTCACTAAGTGCGGTTAGCCGTCCATGGATAACCCAAATTACAAGAACGCCGCACTGGCCGCAGAGTCAAGTCATGAAGCCGTATTAGTGATCAAGGGCGTGTTCGATTTCGATCTCGTATGGCATTAGGGCCTGAATAGGTGAACACGCAAGCCTCAAGGCAAAAGGCGAGAGAGGCGAGAGACACCGAGAGCTTGCATTCTGACATGCTGCACTGACCAGAATCTGCCTTCTGTTTTGTCTGCTTTATTTCTGACCGTGAGCAAAAGGGTGAGCAGCCTGGTGCCGAATATCTCTTGTTCGTATATGGCTAGTAGCATGTTTGTATGGGGTGGGCAAGCCAGCAGCTTCTCATTCGGAAATAAGCCCCTCATTCCAGCTTGTGGCCGCAAAAGAGCGCGAACCTGTGCCACCAACCAGCAGAAGGCTGCGAGCCGTGCAGGAGAGGCCGTGGGCGCACTGTATACTTTGCGGAGCATTGGCACTGTATTTTCGATCTTTGTACCGGCGACCTGGTGATATATTGCTGCACCAGCGCTGGAATAGGTCGCTAGTACGAATGGGTGGACCATTTGCTACATCTGGAATGCAAGGGCGAGGAGAAGCAACTTTTTTTTCCCTCAATTATCCGAGCAACGGAAGGGATTCCACTCCTTATTCAGTATGACTAATCGTACCATGCCGCATACAGCCAGTGCCAGCCAATGCTGACAAACCCGATATTTCGCTGCACTCCGCTGGAGGGGCTCTTAATACCGAGTGTGGACGGGCCCGAGGCTCCCGTCGTGCGTGATGGGAAGCAAACAAATGACCAGACAGACACGCTTCGGGGGCTGCTAGCTGTGGAGAGAGACGCGATTGTTTACGGATGGCCATATCTGTGGCACTAAAGGTGCCTTGGCTTGCAGTGGACATGCAACAGAGAGGACCCTGGACTGGATACACACACGTCGCTGTCTGTAAGATGGAAACTCTGCTGAAAAAGCTAATTTGGGCCGTCCTGCAGATGCTAGGAATATCCTTGATTCCATGCCATGGCGTATTATGCCTGAAAAATGGTTTAATACATTATCAGGTGTATCGATCTTGTTAGAGCGGTGCAGCGCTATCACGGCCGTGTATGGCAGCTGTACAAGTGTGTATGGGATGCTGGCGATGAAGCTCGATAGCTCCGGTTTTGGTTGCATTGATTGCCAAGACACCACTGCTAGTAGGTAGGTAGTATTAGAATGTACAAGTATGCTAATGGCAGAAATCCGTCGACATCCAATACTATTTATCAAGGCGCAAATAGTAGCACTGCTACACACGGCTTACGGAATCTGCTCGGCAAATCCTCACTGCTAGTTCTAGCAGGTATTGCTTGGAAGCATGGAGAGATTCGGTAAGCATCCGATTGAGGCAGTAGTCACGCCTCTTCAAGGTTTCCGGTGCTAAAGCAGTACGCAACGGTACATGAACATGACCTAATCCTGACAAAGAGTAGACTTGGCCAGACCATTTCCATTTGGCGGTGGCAAGGGTGGATTTGTACTTGAAAAGCCGTAGCAGCTCTGCAGAGACACAGGGTATTCATGACCTTTCATGGCCCGTGAGGCTCAAAGTACTTGCAGGTACCAGCCTCTTCCCTCACGCGAGCACGACGGTACCTCGCCATCTGCTTTCGGCCGGCCGCAGCTCTCCAAATGGACGCTTCGGCTCTCCGGACATTCGATGCTCTGAATGGCCTTGCTTAGCTCCAGTTAATTACCCAAGCCTTTCCGCGTCCCGGAATCCGATCAGTCATCAGCGGGCCCCGTACCGCATCCCGCACTACGAGGCAGCAGGAGGGCAGCCAGAAAAACGCCTAGGCACCAAAGCAACAATGAGAGAAGAAGACAAAAAAAAAACATAAACAGCCTAGTTGGATTTAAAAAAGAGGGTAAAAATCTGACCTGAAAGGGTAAAAAGTACACGCCGGGACAGCACCCATCTTAGCCATACTGTACGCCGCACCGTGTACATGCATCCAGCCACGCCATTTTCGCTCCCAATCCCGCCACGCCCGCTGCGTTACATAATCCCGTCGCATCCAGCCTTTGGGGAAAGCGTTCTTGCGCCTGCGATTTTCCCTGTTTCACGTCAGCAAATTGTGTGTAGTCATCAAAAAAAATCCGACAGAACGAAGCTCAACCCATCTGCTAGCTAAAGACCACCATCGCTGCCGCTGGTATTTAGAGCTGGAGAGTCCCGGATGCTGAGTCAGAATCTCCAAGCAATGCAGCAGAGCTCTCCTGCCAACGGCGCAAACACGCAAGGTACGTTTCTGTGCTGACTTTGAATCTTTGCCTCGTTTCGTATCTTTATCCCCGTCTCTTTTTTTTTTTTTTTTTTTTTTCAATACGTTGCATTTCATATTTGCTCTGTTACCTCAGCCTTGCCTTGCCTTATCCTTGCCTGCGCTGTTGCTGCTGAGCCCTGGCTGTGCTCTGCTTTGCGTTGCTGCAGCTCTGCCATCGCCAGCATCATCAGCATAATCCTTTGCCGTCATCCACCACCACCGGCACAGTCTCTCCTGCTCTGTCTCGGACATTCTCTGTCTGCTTCAAGCCTGTCCGCTCCAGCAACTCGCCGTGCAGAAGCTCAAGCCAGCTTCCTCTTACACGTCCGAGCATTTTTACCCGAGATTGGTAATTACCATTGCATCTCATAGACGCCGGTTGGCGCGCGCCTCGGAACGCCGACGATCCGTATAACTCCTGGACATTTGCTTCGAGATCGGCAGCAACATACACATTTTCCTGCATTATATCGCATTATACCTTTGCCTATTCTTGATTTTTTGTTGTTGCTATTTTCCCTCTCGCAGAGGTCACGCGTGCATCCACACCTTTCTCTTTTTGTCGTCTTGCGCCTGTTGTTGATCTTCGTGATCTTCGCGATCTTCTCTGGGAACGGCAGTCCTGGCTAACACAAGCTCTGCCCCCTCGACAGAACAGCACTTGCGCGCACAGCTTGAACTCCTCCAAAACCACGACCCATCTCCGTCGTCCGCCTCGCCCAATCCGAGCGCGCGCGACCCTCGAGGCCCTCCGTCGCGGCCGCCGAATGGATACGACGTCCTGGCAGCAACATCGCAAGACGTCGCCCGCCCTGTACTCGCCAAGCTAGACGCTGAAGCGCACATCCACCCCGATCTTCGAGCCTCCGTCGGCCACGCGCCAGCTCCCAACATGATGCCCATGGGCCCTCCTCCGGGGCACAGCCCTGTCGCAACCGGTCCAGGTCCTTCAGCCGTGCCGCTGGCCCCCGCGCCGCCTCAGCAAATGGCCATGGACGATGCCAACTCCAACGATGGCCGCAAGGCGAAGCGCGAGCTGTCGCAGTCCAAGCGCGCCGCTCAGAACAGAGCCGCCCAGGTGAGCCTTTTCCTTTTCCTGCTTTCAATTGCTTTTTTCCCCTCGGGTTTTTGTTGCATCTGCCTCCTCGAATGGAGCCGTAGGGCTGTTATCGGTTGCTGGGCAATACCGTGTTTGTCAGCAAACAGACCGCGCCGGCATCGCCCGGATTCTTTCGCAACACTTGCGTCAAGCCATTGCGCCTTGCCATCTTCTTCTAGTATAGACAAACTATTGGCACATACATCAGTTGGCTTGGCACTTGTCTAATTCATGCCAATGGTGACACACAAAGCTAACCCAACATTTTCCCATAGAGAGCTTTCCGACAGCGCAAGGAGGGTTATATCAAGAAGCTTGAGCAGCAAGTTCGTGAGCTTGCCGAACTAGAGCACTCATATAAGTCGATGCAATCTGAGAACTACGCTCTCCGAGAATATGTGATCCACCTACAATCCCGACTTCTTGACACCCAGGGCGAATTCCCCCCGCCCCCTCCAAACGTCAATCTCTCGCAGCCTTCATCTGCTGCTCCTCCTCCGCCACCCACTATCCCTGAGCAGCACCATCAGCCGCATCAGCAACAGCATCAACACCAAGCACCGCCGCCGCCGCAACAGCCTCCCAACAGCAGCAATTCCGGCGTGGGCACCCCCCTCGAGGCCGTCGCGCAGGCCGTCGCGGGACTAACCGCCCAGGAGCAAATGGTTGAGCGATCGCAGACTTATCCCAGCCCACCATTCAAGTCTGATCAGCCAGGCGAACGAGATAGCAATCCCCACCCAGCTTCGGAGGACTTGAGCAGGCAACTGAATCCTGAAGAGCGACCAGCCCAAGCTTAGGGGGCATATAATGGATCGTCAGAATGGGCAATCTCCCATGGACTTGATTTCCAGAAGTGTTGTTTTTTAAAGGGTGGCGTTGATGGCTCTCATTGCGTTAAACGTGTATGCGTGTGCATAATTAATCAATGCACATCCTTCACTTGTCTTTTTTTCTTTTTACTTGCCTATTCCCTTTATTGTTTTCCCTTTATCCTCTTTTTTATTTAGTCCTGGAAAGGGGGTTAAATCGATGGTGGGCGTTACGGAAAGGGGGGAGGGGGCAATTATTTGTGTCTAGTATGACTTGAATCTCTTTTTTGGTGTCCCATTTGTCTTTGAGTCTCTTTATTCTTCTTGGACTGTTTGACGCTATGTGACTTGGTGCGGCTTAGCAAGATGACTAAAACTCTTTTCTCGTTATCTCCCTCTTTTCTTTCTTTTCTTTCTTTCTTTCTTTCTGCTCTCTTATACGGGCTTTCTTTCGTGATATCAAACAGAGTGAGGTAATTAGGATGCGGAGTGGACCGGTGTGTGTTGTAGAAGGAGATTCTTGAAAAAACATAGGGGAAATTGGACACCGGAGTTCTTTTGATAAGACTTTGGGAGTAGAAGGAAGAGGCAGATATATATACTACTACTAGGTATGTAGAGATACCTACTAATGTATGTGTGTGAGCGTATGGGTTACGGAATAGGTATTTTTCTCATAGGAGATGGATGGGATAGTTGCACTCAAGCTGGAGGAGATTTTTAATGATACTATTGAACATAGTTCCATTCTAATGTTATACGTGACGAAGCGTTAAATGTTGTAAAGAAATGGAAATTAACCCGAGCATAAAAGCACAAACTACCTGTAAAAAGAATTACAAATTAAGGTAAAAAAGGGGGAAAACAAATCCTTTTCAGCCCAAACAATTTCACGCATATGAATTGCCCATGTCGTGCTCCTATATTTTGGTTAGCAAATGTAATTTCCATAGGCAAGAAGAGAGAGAGTGTGTGTGTGAGAGAGAGAAGGAGAAAGTCCAAAAACTCACCTTGATATACTCCGGTCCCTTTTCTTGATACTCCTCCCGCGATATCGCCGCCGTCTTCCAAGCCGACGACCCAACCCACCCAGCAGCCCCCTTCCACGCATCCAGCAGCGCATCCTCCGCCCTCCTCACATGCAGCGGCGCATCTGCCGGGAGCAGGGACCTCAGACCGTCGCGCACGCGCTCGTCAAAGTTGCGGAACAAGGTGTTTCCGCCCGTGAGGAAGATGTCCTTGAGGAAGTCGTCGCGGTTGGGCAGCGACCCGAGGCGCTGGTTCAGCACGTCTCCCGCAATCTCGATGATGCCGGCCTGGTCGACGCCCGCAATGGACGGGCGGAAGACCACCTCAGGCACGCGGATGCGCTCGATGTTGAGGTGGATCTGGTGCAGCTCTGCCTGGGAGGCCGGGTCGATGGGCCGCGGGCCGCGGGCGAAGGCGTGGAGGAGCGACTTTGACCAGACGGTCTGGGCTTCCTGGGTGTGTTCGTAGGTGAAGTTGGGGTCGTACTTTAGCAGGTCTTGCTCCAGCGTCTTGAGGGTCGACGCGAGATCTTCCTCCTCTTGCTCCTCGTCGCTGTTGTCGCCCACTGCGATTTGGCGATACACGCCCCAGTCGTCGTCGTTGGCGCCAAAGTTGTCGTCATCACCGCCGCGCCGCCTCTTCTTCGTGGGGTTGTCCGATGCGAGGTTGGCGATGCTCTTCATTCGGATTTGGGAGGCGAGGGATTTGCGGTTGCCGAGGTCCTGCTTCAGCCTGTCGCGCTCCTTGATCTTCTGGAGGGCTTCCTGGAGAGCCTGATGTTTCTCACCGAGCCATCCTTCAAGATCGTTCTCGCGGCGCTCCTGGTCTAATCGCTCCTCTTCAGCGATGCGAGCTTTCTCGGCTTCCTTTTCGGCCTTGGCACGAGCACGAGCCTCATGATTGGATTTCATGAGTCGCTGTTGACGTTTCTGCTTTAGCTGTGCTTCGTCGAGCTCCTCATCAGGTACTTCCAGGAGGCTAAAGTCTGGTTGCTCTTGTTCTTCCTCGGGGTCACCACCAACATCCTTAGTGCGGGCCTTCTTGATCGACTTCTCTAGCTCCTTGATGATCTTCTCGAGCTGGTTCTCATCCTTGATGTCGTGGCTGTCGAGAAGACGTCGTGTTTCCTTCTTTGTCTCGTCGACGATTTTACCCTGAAGGTTCTTGTAGTATTCCAAATCCTGCTCCTTCTTGATGAGCTTCTCGAGCCTCATCTTGGCAGCCTGCTCCTGTAACCTTCTTCCACTCTCCTTTTTGCGCTCTGCAATGCGGTCCAACTCTTCCTGGCTCTTTTGAACAACCACCTCCTCTGTGTATGGGTACTGGATGACAATATCTCGGTCCTCTAACCCCGTCCAGTCAAGGTAGTCGCGAATCTCGGTATCGTAGTCCTTGGAGACATAGAAGTGATCCCGCACCATGTGTTCTGCTTGCGAAGAGTTGAGCTTGCCTGTAAAAGCGGGATACTTTAACCTAATCAGCTTCAGCAGATACTCGGCATTGTGATAACCGCCCCAGTTTAGTCTTGTAGCCTGTGAAAGGAGCGCTTTCGAGTTATAGACTGGTATTATGTGAGTGGATGTGTGGGAAGAAGACACCACGAGGCCTGTCTTTCCCTTGTTATATCTGTACGAGAAGAGCGAATCGATACCGTAGGCGAGAGACGGTGCGCCATAGCATTCGAAGATGATCTCAGTCATGGCTAGATGTTGGATTTGATGTTAGCTATAACATCCTTGACATGAGGTTTGTCATGAAAGGCCAAATCAGAACTTGCATTTCCTCGAGTATGGCAGATTGGCAACGGCCTCAGTCATCACAATCGGCACGTCAATGCCACCGCTCGCATCGTTCATGCCCAGCTTCAGAAAGATGTAATCCAAGACGTGCTCTGTCACATCCCAGTTACTTATAATGCCGGTGCCAGCTTCGAATGCGTTTCGAATGTGGCCGCGCGCCGTGGTATCAGCATAGCAGTCTGAGCCGGCAAAGGAGAAGGTCTTGCCGAGCTTTCGATCGCGGTACTTGGCCATGACGGGCGGTATGTTTAATCGAGGCGCGGACTCGAAGGACCAGCCTGCTCGAACGGCGGAGGATCCTGCGACCTGGTTAGCCTTCTCCCATGCCCTTTTCAAGCTTGCGTCGTCCGCAGAGCTCACCATTATCTATCACGATGGCAGCGTTGCCGGGCTGCTCCAGAGCTTTCTTCCGGCCATCGGACTGAGGCTCGATGAACTTTTCAAACTTGGTCTCCTTGACGGGGAATATTTTTGCTGGCGGGTATGTCTTTTCGGGAGGCGCCTGGGGCATACGCTCGTCGATTGCAGATGGAGCCATGATGTCGTATCCAAGGGAGTTTTAACGATCGCGAGGCAAAGTGTGGGATGGACTGTCTAGGCTGAAGAAGAGATCATGATGGGAATCCAGTCGGTGTGTGCGGGTGATGATGGAAAGGGGAGCCAATCGAGGGACGGCCAATTGATGTGGCGCTCGGAGACTTTCCTCGAGGCTTTCGGGCTGTGGAAAAGGTTCAATGGATAATCGCGAGGCTGCAAGGCTGATGACGGCGAACGGCATTGCGTGGGTCCTGGCCGCTAAACACAAGCGCGTCGACGCTTCTTTTCGCAGCTTCACGGTCCCTTGGGCAGGGAATACTAATTGGACGGTACATGGAGGGATTGCTGCATATTTCGACGGAATGTGTTAATTCTATCACGTTGCAAATTGGCAAATTGGCAAATTTGATGTTGAAATTTTTTAATAATTTTTTATTATTTTTCCTTTTTCTTTTTCTTTTTGTTTGTTTTATATGCATCACGCATTACAGGTATCTTGAACGCATGTAGCCCGCCTTTCCATTCTTCCCGTCATACTAGCCACTCTCCTTGTGTCAAACACCTTTACGCCGACATCTCTCATGACGGAGGCTTCAGGTTATCAGTTGCTGCATCACATCACGCAATTAATATCCATATAAGAGCAGTAAAGAGCCACGGAAAGATGCCAAACTCACCTTCTAGATGAAATAGGACATTGGACTGGTAGTTTTTGAACATCTGCGCGACGAGCTCAACGTTCATGTTTTGGACGTTTATCTCCTACGTGGTATTAGCCAGCTCCAGGATAAAATGACAGATTTTACCCACTTGCAGGCTCTTGTTCATCACAACAACCGCTTCATTCAGTTTTTCCTACTCTCATTAGCGGGAGGCTTCGTGTCAGTGGTCTTGATTGGGTCGTCATACCACATTGGTGATGATGCGCGATAGCAGCAGGTTCTGCTGATGCTCGTGCGGGCTTTCCTAATCGAATCTTAGCAAACAAGCGTTGGGAATTATATACACATGTATGATGATGACAATAGCTACCATTTTATCCTCATAAACAACCGCTGCTTAACAGAAATGGAAGACTGAAAAGGCGAATGAAACCAGAGCTGGGATGGAGGGGCGCGCAGCTTACACTGTACCTTGAACCATGACTAAGCGCGTAATCCAAAGCTAAAGATGCACACTGGCTGGTGATCAGTTGATCCCTCGAGACACTGATAATTTCGCTTCATCTTCCATTATACCTCGTCGATCATAACGAACAAAACCTCAACTTCCTTGTACTCTAAATTTCCTTTCAGCTATATACCAGTCTCCCTTTCACAATGGCCGCTCCCACAGAAGCGCAGCTCGCGCATATCGAGCTCCTCGAACAACTCGACATCCACTCCATCCACAAGAACTTCCGCAACCCCAACTGGAAGCCCAACCAGCGACGAAACAAGAACCTCAAGGCTATCGTAGGCGACGCGTCCAAACGGGAGGCCTCAGCGCTCGCCACACCGCAGGATGTCAGTGGCGACGCAACTCCCGCCGCCGATGATGGCCTATCTACCAGCGGCACTTCGACGCCAGCCACAAGCAACAACGGAAACCCGCCTCCCCCCAATCTCGCACAGGCTTCACGCAGCTTGTCGAAGCTCGTGCTGGAGAAGTCTCTGAAGCCGCCTGGAGGAGGACTAGCAGCAGGAGGCGTGTCGGCTCCGAGCGCGACATACACAAATATCGAATCAGCGCCTTCATTAGCACACTCGAAGCACTACTGCGATATCACGGGTCTTCCGGCGCCGTACATGGATCCCAAGACGAGACTGCGGTATCACAACAAGGAGGTGTTTGGATTGATCAGGACACTGCCTCAGAGCTCTGCGGAACAATTCCTGGCTGCCCGTGGCGCGCATACGGTGCTCAAATAAGCGCGACTTGAACGAAGATTCGAATTCGAATAGCGTATTACATGACTACAAAGGCACTTGGGCGAAAGGGGGGGATCAAAACTATAAGAAAGGGCATCTTGGAACCTATCGGCGTACTATGGCAATACTGTTACTTTTCTTTTTTTTTTTTTTCAATTCTTTTTTTATACTGCTCTAATCAGAAAGAAATAATGTTGGATCCACAAAGTCAAGCTTCAACTATGCACCTCCCGCCTTTCAGCAAGAGGATGGCAAATGACGCTCCGGCTTAATCGGAATCCGCGAAAGCTTTGTTTGCTCTTTGCCCTGAACGAGTACCGAAAAAACGTATGGGGGAACAACGTCTCAGTTGCCAGAGCTTGTATGGCAATGGCTGTCAGGGCAGATTGTAATGGTAGATGAATAATATCGAAACATTCAATGACTTTGATTGCTGTTCCCGATGGTATAGAAAACGGTGATGTCGCTGCCTTTGGCTGTGAAGCTCTTTTTTTAGACGAGAAGCAACGTTGGTCTCATGAGAGATTGTTCCCAGGTGGGACATCTAAGGTCTTGAATTAAAGGCCAGCTAATAGTCGAATAGCTCAATCTCGATGGACGGTAGCTTTACCATTCAATTCCACTTCGCGAATTACCGCAGGACGATATGCGGGCTGCTCGCGGCGCTGTTGTACAGACTCTGACCAAGAGGAAGAGAAATTACTGCTCGGTAAAATCTATGGATGCGAAATTTATTGCTAGGAAATATTTGAGCTCCAGTTCGCTTATCTAATAAGTGGGGATCGACAATCTCCAATGGCCTTTTGTTTGGCTGTGCCTCCATTACATACAATGGTCAAAGAAGCAATGTGTTTCAAAACAAGGTTATCTTCCAATCCAATTAACCATAGAACTGACGTAGAGCTGTATTAAGTATATGTCTAAGGTGCTCGCAAAGTACGTATATATACAAAACATTGAAAGAAGTCATGCTCTCGTCACCCCTTTCCCAACGCCGGTTGATGCCTTTTTGCCATCTCGGAGGCTGCCGCAGCTAGGCTATTAAGCTGACTATTAATCTATTTTCCTTTTCTCGTTTTATTTTCAAAAATCATGCCCCTCTCGTTTTATCGATCGGCTTTGGAAACCTGGCACATCTTTCTTCAAGGGCGCCTAGGTGTGTGTAATTGTTGTAACCAAGACAGGCTGAATCGAAGACTGCTTTACTGGCCCTTCTTGGCCTTCATAGCAGCCACCTTCTTCTCACGGCGTCTCCTGTGGGCATCGGCACCGGCCTCGGTGTCGAGCATGTAGTCCCACCAGCGGAAGCTGGAAGCGTAGTTGCCAATGAACTTTTCGTGGTGAACGTCGTGGTGCTCGGCGCCAGCCCAGACAGGCAGGAAGTGGCGCAAGCTCCAGGGGAAGTCGTAGCCGCTGTGGGCGTCGATGGCCTGGAAGAGACGGAGGGTGATCCAGATGTACATGGTCAGGAGGTGAAGCTTGCCGGTGATGGCGAGGACAAGAATGGGAGATCCGACGACACCGATTCCGAGGAGACCAGTCTCAATGGGAGAAGCGTACTCAGCAGCCAAACCGAAAGGAGCAGAGTAAAGGTGGTGCATCTTGTGGATGCTTCTGTAGAGAGGGCCGTAGTGAAGAGTGCGGTGGAACCAGTAGTGCCAGGTGTCTTCCATGACGAAGAAGAGAGCAATCTGCCAAGCCATGGTGAAGACTGAGGGGAAAGGAATGCCGTAATCCATGCCGAAGTAGGTGGCAATGGGGTGGAAGAACCAGATCTGAGGCAATTCGGCGGTGAAGTGGCTGATGAGGACAATGGCGGCGCAATCCCACTGCTCCTTCAAGGTGGGGATCTTCTGGTTCTGAATCTTGTACTTGTGGAAGTAGGGGATCTTGTCCATGATCATGAACGGAATGCAGCGGCCGAAGTAGATGATCTCGTGCATGAAGAAGCTGAGGAGACCGGTCGCCAGAGTGTCGTTGTCCATCCACAGGTACCAAGCCTAAGTGAGAGACCCGAGTTAGGATTCATATTTTCGCAAATATTCGAGGAAGAGAAAAAAACGTACCGCCCAGATACGCTCAAACAAGTTCAAGTGAACATTGTATTTGCCAACTTCCTCGAGGACGTTGAAGTAGGTTTGCGTTTGGTTCAACGCGCCGAATGTCGCGTTCCTATAAAAAAAAGTTGCGAGTTAGCCGTTGCCCAATCACCGTGTAGTTCGCTTTGCGGGAGCGTCTACTTACGCCACGTCCATGATTGCGGCCCAATTGTCGAGATGCTTGTACAAAAGGCTTCCAAGATATGCCGAGGGGGATGTAGAAGAAGAAAAGAAGAGAGAATTAAGGAGAGGACACAGGTGTAGATAAGGAGATGAGCTTGTCCAGCACAAGTCTATTAGGGGACTCGCTGGTGGGGGCAGGAAGGGAGATTTTTATCGTTGGTTCGCAAAGTTGTGAACTTTTCATTGGCCCCTCCAGGCGACTAGTCAGGAGATGGGCTTTTTGGCCTACAAGCTAGAAGGTCGCAATGAGCCCACCTGGGAAAAGACATTCCGTGCTCTGCTCTGGGGATGCGAATCGGAATCACGACGGCCCGCACAGGCTTCGCCAGATTTGCAACGACGTGATAGGCTTCGTTGGGCTGAGCTGGGCGCTGATTGGCTGGATGGGTGGCGGCAGGCCCAGCTTGGTAGTGCTTTCCTGCAGGGCCGCATTCGTATTCGGGTTAGCACTCCCAAAGAGGCGACTCTTTTTGGCTGTAGCGGTTCGTTCTCGCAGCGTAGGTACTTTCCTACCTGGACCTGCCTGCAATTCCCACACACACCTATTTCCCAAGCTCGAGCTCTGAATCTGCCCATTTCATCTTATTTTGACCGCCACGCACAGGGGAGCGGCCGCCGCTCGGCATCTTTTGAGGAAGCGTTGCGGCATACAGGCATTGACTACTGTGCCAACTTGGGAATACAGTGCCTACCCCGGCTCCTGTATCTTACAAGCAGAATTACGCTTCCAGAAGATGAGGTTGCCCAATGCTGCTGTCGCGCATGTCCTTTGCACATGTACCTCGTCTGCTGAGCCAGGGTTGTGCTGCCGGCGTCCACTTTGGGCAGCCTTTGTTGTAGAGATTGATAGTGGCAGATCTAAGCTTGATGCCCGATAACACAAGCACTACTAGTAGTACATTCTGTGTTGTATTTTCAAGCTCTGTCTTTGTTATTGGGGTTGATAGTTGCTGTCGAGTTGTCATACCCCCAAGTTAGGCTGAACGACTTGCCCCTATTGGACAAACGCCTGCGTATAGTATTGGCAAAGGCGCAAAACCAGTGACATCACAGCCAATGGCAGCTTTCACAGCTGCGCTCAGCCATTGTCATTCATCATCAGCTCGCCTCCTTCATCGTCCTCAAATTATTCACACTTGTCGCCCCTATTTCTCTGCATGACGTGAGCTGTTCGATTTCGCTCCGAGTACGAGCCATCCAGCGATCTTCGCGCACGAATTCGAACTGCCCCGAAATATCTCTGTCTCAAGCTCCAGCAAAAAGAGGGAAAAAATCGGGCACAAATTTGCCCCACGCACATCGCATCAGAGACCACAACCGCCCGCCTCCGCCTTTCATCGCAGAATCGAATGGATCGATAATAGCCAGCTGTGCCCACCCGTTTGCGCTCTGCCCCTTCGGCCAGCTTTGCTCCCGGACGCTGCCTGTGGTGTGATGGTCTGACCATCGTCCGGACTCGACTCCACTCATAGCCCGGCCCAGCTCCAGCCGAGATCGATGCAGATTCAGCAAGGTTCTGATACCAGCACGGTGGTTAATCTGGCCCTGGTCTGATCATTTCACCGGCTCGTACGAAGGGCGAAGGGCCTACAATTTTAAACCATGTCGTTGGTGGCAGAGTGAGTTCCGCTCCTTGACCTTTTGCGGCTTGTTTGCCTGGCCCCTCCAATAGGATGGATGGGTTGCTATTACCCAAGATAGCATCACCAAGCAACCACCGCACATCTCCTCCGTATTACGCAGCTGTGTGCTGACTTGACACCCCTCTGCGCCAGCCAGGTGCGTCGCCTGGATGCGTACCTCGACCGCCTCCCTGTCCTGTCCGAGGAGACATCTGAAGATGGAGCTTCGGAAGCTGGGCACGTTTTCGCTACTGCAGAGGTGCTGGACGCTCCGCGACTCGACCAGTTGCTGCACATTATTCGCTCGCTGAGCACAACCTCTTCTTCGGAGCCGTTACTCAACATCCAACGTGTGAAAATCCTCCTCAACGAATCTGGCATTGCTACGATTGCAGATGATGTCCATGGCGCTGCATCGGAAACCCCCGCACGAACCAAGACGCCATACGAGAACGAGATCGAGTGGCTCCTAGTCTCCAAAGCAACAGTCCAGGTCTACGGAGCTATCCTCAACACCTTGGTCGATCGCATCATCCCTCTTAGCGATGATATGTGGTATTGGGATGGAGTCTTGAGCTCCTACAGCTACAGCAGTATATATACCGTGCAGACATCTCCTCTACGGCTATGGGCCTGGTCGCTTGATATATATCAGGCCAGTCGGTCACGGCTACGCTCTTTGTCCGCAGCAGATGCCTCGGCTGAGCTTGTCGAGTCTACAAGATCCACTCTATCACAGCCATGGAGTAGATTCTATGGTGTTGTTCGAGAAAGTATCCGAGAGCACTCGTTTGCTAATCTCCAGCAAAAGGTGCTTTCGCCTGTTGCTTTATCTCGAGCCGAGGCCCGCCGGAAACAGGCACATCTGCGAAAGCTAAGGGAAATGACAGCCAGCGGCCTTGGAGTGCTCATGGACGAAGGGCTTCAGCTTGGGCATGACGACGAGAGAGCTGGAGTGCAGGATCATGAAGACCTCAAGGGCGTCGTCGAGCGAAGCGTAGCACTGATGGACATGGTACTCAAAGAAGCAAGCAGTCTGGATATCAATATTCCTGACTTTGAAGAAAAAGTATTCGCAGGCGTCGAAGAAGATGCTGAGTTATCTGTCCACGTTGAAGAAGACATGACGCAATACCGTCCGAGCACCTTGGCTCGCCGTCTGCTTCAGATCATTGACAAAACTCTTCCTCAACATATCAACGCTATGCAGGTTCTCGCAGATGAAAACGGCCCACCCCCGGCTATTGTGCGATATTGGCTGCCTGCTCTGATTGGTCTCACCTCGTCTACAACTATCCTTAAGATCCTGGTCAATCGCAAGGCAGATATAATAGACTGGATTGCGGGTTTCGGCAGTACGTTGCGAGATTTCTGGCTTAACTGGGTTGTTCAGCCGACCGAGAAGGTCATTAAGACTATACGGCACGATGAAACCAGCGAGATTGCGATTATGAGCAGGGACAGCCTCAAAGCTGACCGTGAGAGCTTGGAACGGATGGTTGTGGACTTTGCTACGGAGAAACCCCATTTTGCGGTAGGCAGCTCATCCATAACTGACGCCCAAATTGCCGAGATTCGCTCCAAGGTAGCTGAGGGTGATGTAACTCCAGTCCTGAAAGCATATGAGCAAGAACTGAGAAAGCCTTTTGTCGGTGCTGTTCGGGGCGATCTTGTCCGGTCTCTCCTGATCCAGGTTCAAAAGACAAAGGTTGATCTGGAGGTTGCCATGACGGGCATTGACTCGCTCTTGAAGAGCCAAGAACTAGTCTTTGGCTTTGTGGGATTAACTCCTGGCATCTTTGTCTCGGTTGGTGTCTTTCAGTATCTTCGCAACATCTTTGGTGGCCGATCCGGACGGCGCCACAGTAAAGCTTCTGGCAAGGCAATCCGCATCCTTCGAAACATTGACCGCATCCTCTCTGAGGCGAGGCCTACGGAGAACAATGTCTTGTCGTACAAGGATCACGGTCTTTTGTTGTGCGAAGTTCACGTGCTTCGTAGTTTGGCCGGCAGTTTGATGCCGGATAACCTGCAGAAGGAGTTTTTGGAGGACTTGGATGACCTGGCGAATGTCAAGGGGGTCCACATTCAAGCAAAGGCTTTGGAAAGAATTCGCTGGGCTTATGCCAGATGGATTAGGTAGAGCAGAGTAGCGAGCATGCAATTTTGAATGCTTAAAAGGGATTTTCAAGTCTAGAAAATACCTTTACTGTATTATTGCCGTGGATAGAAAGCAAGCAATAGAACATGTACCAACACGAGTTGATCATCTGTCTTTGTATACTTGTGATTGATAACGCTGTGCTCAATAGGTCAATCATTCCATTGCTTTGGGTGCGGCGTGGGTGGGCTGAGCGAACTTATAAAAGACATGTTGCTTACATTACAGTTTGAGTGTTGGCAAGATATATAATATACTACGAGTAGGGTTGACACTTTATACATGCCTAGGAGCCCTAGGGGGATTTTTTGATGAGATGATAGTAAGAGGACCATGAGAGAACCTGTTATAGATTTAAGCTGCGTGTGGATCTTTTTGCTTAAGATAATACCCATCAGAGCTCTTGCCGGAGCATACCTCTTGCCATATCTCTTACTTGAAAACCCCCCCGCCTCTTAGGTATGTATGTGTATTTAAGCTGGATCGTATACGCATCGTCAACCTGAGAGCATAGAGAAGCTTACGCTAGCAACGTCTTCGTCTTACTACATATAAACCATATACAGCCAACTCTGGAGGCGATATGGGCTGGCTGTGCAACAGAACCAATTACTACGCAAATATGTTCCTACGTAAGTATGTGCTACCTGGTACTACCATAATATTGTATCCCAAGTTCTGTGCGGGGTTCATGGTGCCTGAATCTCATCATCCCCAGGTCTCGCCCTAAGTAAGGCTTCCTAGTGTGTGGTTTAAGGGGCCAGAGCTTAAGTATTCCCAAAGACGTCCATAATCCCGTCCAAGTGGCTCTAGTCTATTCACAGAATGCAAGGCAAGCCATAAAATCTACGACCAAACAGTCCATAGATTGCCCAGTCGGAACAGTTCATTTCCTTGAAGTTTTTGCCATGGTGCGACGTCCACGCGGCAGAGATGACTTTCGGTTTGCCATTATATGCGCACTCCCATCCGAGTACGATGCCATCTACGATTCCCTCGATGACATTTGGGGTCAGGAGGGCGGCTTAGGCACGGCTACTGGCGACCTGCGTAATTATACTACGGGGCGGATGGGGAATCAACATGTTGTTCTTGTTCTATTGCCGGGGGTGGGCAAAGGAGCGGCCGCGAGTAGCGCAACAAGTTTGCGTTTAAGCTACAGCAATTTGGCCATTGCCTTTCTGGTTGGCATCTGCGGTGCCGTGCCACAACCAGACACTGAGACGGAGATTTTGCTCGGAGACATCATCATCAGCAAGTCCCTGGTGCAATATGACTTTGGCCGGCAGAACCCCGATGGCTTTGAGCGAAAGGACACAATCGACGTTACATTGGGCAGGCCGAACAAGGATATTCGCGCTTTAACGGCGCTACTCAGCACTCGCCGTCGCCGTGACGAATTGGAAAGCAACGCTTTGGAACGCCTGCGGCAGCTGCAGGCAAAGGTTGCCAACACCAGGGACCGAGGCATATACAACTACCCGGGAGTAGAGCATGACCGACTCTTCCATCCAAGGTATCGACACAAGCATCGAAACACATTTTGCGACATCTGTCAAGCTTGTTTTGATGTCAACGATCCGGTCTGCAGACACGCGCCCAAACTATCATGCACAGTTCTTGGATGTAATGAGGGAGAACTGGTCCCTCGAAGGCGACTTCAGCAAAGGAAGCGCCAAGGCGTCTTCGATGTAGCTCCAGCTCTCAATATCCATGTTGGGGGGATTGGATCAGCCGATAGAGTGATGAGATCGGGAGAAGCACGCGACAAGATTGCGAAGAGAGATGATGTAATTGCCTTTGAGATGGAGGGCGCTGGCGTATGGGATGAGATACCCTGTATTATCGTCAAGGGCGTGAGCGACTATGCCGACTCGCATAAGCAAAAGGACTGGCAAAACTATGCAGCCGGGGTGGCGGCATCAGCAGTAAAGGCCATTCTTTCAGGACCGTATTTCCAGCAAGCACAAGAGGAGGATAAAAGTCTTGGTGAGTCCTGAGTTTCTATCCAAGATTCTCCCCTGGCATGTATACACTAACTTCTATTGATTAATAGGTGGTAGATCTAAGCGATCCACCAACAAGACTCGGTGTGTCAAATGTGAGTGCCAGTGGTTCCTTTCGACTTGTGCATAGTACTAACATTAAATAACGTAGGCGATGGATTTGAACCTCACTGCGATGCATGTCAGTGCTAGTTCTCTCTTTTACCCGATTAATAATACTAATCCTACTGTTGAATTGTATTGTAAAGGTGGAGAATTTGGACACGATGATTTCGACGACTACTGCTTTTCATGTTAGTGCTAGCTCCCTTTTTCTGTCACATTGTGGATAATTCTAAGTGGTATAGGCGAAGAATCTAAATATAATTCAGACACTCACTGCAAGAAATGTCCCTGCTAGTTTCCTCTTTTGCTTTGTAAATAATACTAACCATACTACTAAATAATATAGGCGAGGAACTTGGATATTATCCAAAAGACAATCACTGTTATAAGTGCTGTTATAAGTGTTAGTGCTAGTTCCTCTTTTACTTTGTAAATAATACTAACCCTACTGCTAAATGGTATAGGTAAGAACCCTGGACAATATCCAAAAGATGATCACTGTTATAAATGTCAGTGCTAGTTCCTCTTTTACTTTGTGGATAATACTAACCCCTACTACTAAATGGTATAGGTCGGAGACGTGGATATTACGCATTTGGACGTTAAGCTGATGACTTTTATTGGTACGAATGTCAGTGTCAGTGCCCCGCTTCATGTGATGGATACTAATGGGTAATACATGATATAGGCAAAAGAAATATGGAAATTTAATCCGAGATTGCCTAAAGGGGCAACTGATGACTTTTATTTTCACCTTTAAAGGTAGTTTCCGCTCAAGACTGTTTGGCAGATGTAGCGGCGTGGCATTTGTTAGTTATATTTATGGAATTCGATGCGTTTTAAACGTTTTCCGATTAATACTATATGCATTTTGTATTTCTTATACTCCTCAGAGTTTATTTATGAAGCAGTTTGCAAATATGAAATGTTGAATATACCAAGAGAGCCTATAGGTACCCCAATGTCATATTGTAGATCCAAGTTCCAAGTTACATGGTACTTGACCTATGAGCAGCGAATGGTTGGCCGCAATATGGAAGCACCTATTACTAGTGTGTCTGAATCATGTCATAGAGGATGTGGGTATACCAGAAACAATCCACATCTATATAAATAACACAAGGGACATGTATCAATGTTCATATTATTGCTGATGCTGCTTGATGATCTAATGTTCTTTGTTGAATCAAACCCTATGCATAAATGCTGCGGACCATGCTAAATGCTAATTATGCTGTTTTAGAATGCAATATCAAAGAAGACACTTTGTTGAAAGCGCTTCGAGTATATCTGCCCCTGTTGCGCCATACCCTCCATACCCTCCATACCCTTTTGCCTACTCTAACCGTAATTATTATTGTGTATAAATGCAAGATTGAAAATCAAATGGATATAAATATAAAGAGAAAAAAAGCAAAGCTATGATGTGATTCATGCTTCACTATCACTAGGAGGTGCTTGCTTCTCTTTGAGGTCCTTGAGGCAAGGAGCAACAAACATTTCGCCGGTAAAGACGCGGTGTATCGTCCTTAGGCTGACGACAATCCAGAGAAGGACGACTATGAGAGAGATGATCTGTGTCATTTGTTAGAAAGAGAAAGAGAAAAAAAAATCAGAGACAGATGAAAAGATAGAACATACAGTAGTTATATACTTGAAAAACTCGCTTCCCAGATTCTGCCACAAAGCGCTGGTGCAAGTTGCCCACACGCCCAGCGGGAAAGTAAATCCCCACCAGCCCATGTTGAAGGGAAACGACCGCGTGGTCCTCAAGATGATGAGAGCGAAGCACACCCAAGCCAGGGCGAAGCCCCACATGACGATGCCGAAGAAGATGCCGAGGAAGTAGAGGAACTCGGCGCCGCGGGTGGGATCAACGCCGGCGACGTGGAACATCTCCGTGTGGGGGATGACCTTGAGGGCGACCCTGCCGAGCTGCTGGATGCCGAAGCCGCCCTGGCCAAGGGGCCCGACGGGAAGGAAGACGGAGACAATGACCTCCCGCGGAGGCAGAGAGTGGACGGTCAGACGGTGGAAGTAGAGGGCCATGACGCAGGCGGAGAGGGCCTGGCCGATGCCCCAGAGGACGTAGGAGACGACGAGCGTGGCATAGGCGTGGCTGATGGAGGGGAGGGCCTCAGCGACGATCCCGCCCGTGGCTGCGGCGACGACGGCCGGGACGATGGGCAGGAGGAGCGCGGCCGTGGTCTCGTTGAGGCCGGGGCGGTGGCGGTGCATGACGATGAAGGGCATGGAGATTGCGGTTGCGAATGAGACGAGGACGTCGATCCACCAGAAGGCCCAGGCGAGGTAGACGAGCCAGGGGCCCCATTGGGCGCAGGAGAAGATCATCATGTTGATGATTGCTGGGATTGCGTGTGTTAGTCGTGATGATTTTGAAATTTAGACATGTCAAAGGATTGAGAAAAAACACATACTTGCAAAGCCCATGGGGAAACAGCCCAGGAAGAGAGATTGTGCTGGGTGAGAAATCATGGCGGACCAAATCTCCGGGTAGATGGTGTATCGTAGTAGGGAGATGATGAAGAAGATGGTGAAGAGGAGGATGTTGAGGGCGAAGAAGATGTAGGAGATGATGTGCAGCCAGTAGCCGTTCCAGGGGAGGTTGTGGAGGAGGATGGAGACGATGCCTGTGCCCATGTTGACGGCGAACCATCTGTTTGATATTGTGTTAGTTGAGGTTGGCATCAAATGTCATGTAAGTGTGTGTGGCGCATATAGCAGCATATAAGTGTGTCATGCAGTACAATTACACACAAGGTGACAACTTACGATGGAGTAAAGTTGCGGACGATTCTCCGCCAGCCACGGTTATTCTTGCAAAGCCTTTGAGAACATGCGTCGTCGTGGTTAGCTGCGACTTGGTTGTCTGCGGCGGGCGTGGATGCCCCGGCGGTTGCTATCGCCATGATTGAGAAACAGAGGATATCGAAAATAATGCAAACCCGGTATCAAGTTGGAAAGGTCAAAGACTATTCAAGTGCTGCTTTGATGAGAATCTGGGGGGGAAAAAGCTGGAGAGAAGGTTGACAGCTTCCGTTTATATATAGTAGATGTATAGTTGGATTTGATGACGAAATGGTTCCTTTTTTCCGTGCTGTAAACTCATAAAAGTCGGGCACCGGGGCTTGGCGTGTATGGTTGCTAAGCCCACTAAAAAAAGAGATGCCGTTTGGTAGGCGGAGGTCTCTCGGAGAGCCGGTAGCGTAGTTTGCCGGAATAGCTGAGCCGAAAAGGATGCCAGACAGATCTGATTTGTGACGCACGTTGGTTTTGACAACTGTGTCGCCGATTATTGCTTAGATGAGAACCAGAATGTTGTCTCTTTCTCACAGTTGAAAATGCCTTTGTTATGGAAATTAGAACAGTGGCAATAATTCATGAGGATGAGCTGTTGTATTTAAGTCCAGACTGTTCTCTACAAAGCCAGTCATATGATTCACACGTTTGCCGCACCGATTCCCATTTTTCAGCTACGGCCTTGCCTGTCCCAGTTTTTTTCTCAGATGGAGAGAAAAAAAAATTAACGGCTTGTATCCACCAATCTCGAATTTCTAGAAGGGGCACCCGGCAGCCGCATTTCTTCTTCTGTTTCCGGTGTTGTTTGGCGCTCAGCCCGTCTGACATAAGGCTCGCTGAGCGGCTCTCATTCGTCGAAGGGACGGGAAAAAGAGCTCGGCATCGGCCGTGAGGAGCGGCTCTCGGGGGGGACTTGGCCTGCTCGGGCGGCGGGCCGATACGCGACGAAACTGGCAGCTGGAGATGCTTTTACAAGGTACATTGGACCGAGACGTATTTCTCATTAATTACTCGCCCTTTTTACTAGATTCTAGATTCGATATTGAGGCTGTGAAGCTGACGGGCATCGGAGCGGATAGAGAGATCTGCAGATGACGATGCCGGCGCCTTGGTAGAAGATGGAATTGCACCAGATAGCTAACGAGATGGCATATACAAACGCTCCTTGAGCGGCTAATTCACTTTGACATGCAAGCCATCAGATAACGGATTCTTTTGGCATCTGCTACTACAAGCAATGCCCTCTAACAGGTACCTTGACACCTGGGGCAGTGGATTTTACTTCCCCGCATATAGAACCCTCCATACAAGATAGCGGACCGTCGGCGCAAGAGTCCTTGCTGCTAGTGTAAAAATCGATGAGCTTGTTGTAGCTGCGAGTCAGTATTCATGGCTTGCTGCTTGGGAAAGATAAAGATTCATTGCTCTTGGTTAGCCGACAGCGGGCGAGGAAACCTTTGCAATAGTTTACATGCTTGCCCATGCGCGAAGATAGACTCTTCACAACCAGATTTGCTCAAGAGAAGCTGCTTCTTAGTTGTGTCTGTTTGACCAAGCCAAACGAAGCTGGGTGTATAGCTCTCATTGATGCAAGCAATTAAAGCACTGTGGGAGCTTAAAACGAGTGGCTATTCCCCACAGCATATGAGAACGCGACGAGCATATCGTACACAGTGTCATGGCTCAACTTCTTTGACTACACAATGCTCAGGTGCCATGCTCATACTCTGACTCGGTCATATTATTCTGCCAAGAACTTAAATGTACTGAATGAAAGTCTACTGTTTTACTTTTCGGATTTGCGCACTATTGCTGAATTTCCGTAAAGGCCGTCGGCAAGCGGGAGCAGAGCGGCTATCGGCGGCGGCTACCGGAGAAGTCCGGGGGTAACTCAACCTTTGTACCTCACTCCTTACCGTATCTTACCTAAGACAGTGTCTGGAGCTAAGTGTCAATAACGGCTACGGTGTACTTTCCTTTTCTCTTTCTTTCTTTCTTCCTCTCTTTTCCTTTTCTTTTTTCACTTTAAAATACTGATAGACGACTCAGGGGTGCTCCGTAGATAAGGACATAAAGATAAGCAAGGACAGGAGAAGGTTCAGATTGCTGACCCCTTTTCACTTCGAGCCGTAAGCTCAGCCATTGAAAATCCTCCTAGGCTCCGTCTTGAGTTTTTGCAGTAGTAGCGTCTTGGTAGTATAGCGCTACTGCGGCGCTGTGCTACCGGGTTTCATGGCCCCACGCTCAGCGGGAACTTTGCAAATCGCATCGCAAAACATTTCAAACACCGTCTCAAATCTTGAAATTTCGATAGCCTGTCGCAATGCGTCCATCAAGACCATTGCATACCAAAAGTGCATGACCAGAGTCCGGAGATAGAATGCCGATCTTTTTGAGAGCTGGGAGAATCTGATGTCCCCTCCTGCTGTCACCATCCGATCAATTGATGGTTGCCTCTGTCCGTTCGCTTTGTGTCATCGCCCGCTGCTCCGCTTAAACCATGGCTGGCCATTACGCGCTCTTAGCGTCCTATTGTCCAACCAGATTGTGCAAAACGTGCGCAACGTAATCCACCGATGGTTGCCAGGTGTATCCGTCCCTCGTACCTGCGATCTTCGCCCTTCCCTTTTTTCGTGTGGCTTGGAGTGACGAGGATTTCGCTGGCCGACACCGGGTCCTTATCCACCGTCGGGGGTTACGCTCAGCTGACCTGTCGCGAGAGACACTGTCCATCCCCGCTCCAGTCGGTGTGTCGTCTTGGCTGTGCATCTTCGATAACTGTGATGAATGTCCCCATTGCATCGTCCTCTCATATCGTCCCAATAGATCGCCAATAGCCCATACATATCCACCCACGCAATTCGTCTTTCATATAGCTTCTCATCAATCATGGCCATGAATGTTGTGTCAAGCAGCCACGCGCTCGGTGTCGTGAGCGACGTCGTAGCGCAACGGGAGAAGGATCTTTTTGAAGAGCTCGTAATGGCGCTCAAGGAAGGCCTTGGTCCATCGTCTGGGTTGACGTCCGAGGATGTCGACGTTGGCTACCTGATGGAGCTGATGCGAGCATATGACGGCGGCGACATGCAATGGTCCAAGTATGCCTTCGGCGATGCTAGCAGAGGCTACACTCGTAACCTTGTTGATGAGGGAAATGGCAAGAGCAACCTGGTAGGTCATGTCTTGAAGTCCACCTCGGGGGCGGTGCAATACCACTCGAAGCCATCGGTATATTGACAAAGAGCGAAACAGCTTGTACTTGTTTGGTCTCCAGGAAAGGGAAGCCCCATCCACGACCACGGAAACGCACACTGCCTCATGAAAATACTGCGCGGAGATCTCACTGAGACCCGCTATGCTTTCCCGGAAGACGACGAGCCCGAAGGACCGATGACTGTCATCTCCGAAAAGACATATAGAGAAAACCAAGTGACGTACATGGCCGACGAGCTTGGTCTCCATAGAGTATCCAACCGTGGTAGCGACTTCGCTGTGTCCTTACACCGTAAGTTCTTCATCAGGCACCGCAACACTTGTCATGGACCCGACTAAAGACCTCTCCAGTGTATACTCCTCCCAACGTCGCTAGACAGGGCTGTCACATCTTTGACGAAAAGACTGGCCGGAGAAGCCATGTGCCTGGCTGCATGTACTTTTCAGCCTATGGCCGCGTGTTGAAGGAGTAGCAAGCATTGCAACGTTTGCATCGGGCATGGCGATATGGCGTTCGGTATTTCTCGTTGTTTTGTTCCCTAGATTGAATCCTGTTGTTTAGTTTCTGCTTCTGGATATTCTTGTATAGCATCTGCTGCGTTCATCCACAGCAGGTGGAGAGGCGGTCCTCATCGACGGCCTTGGTGGAGAAGCATAGCGTTTTTTGTACCAAATGAAAGGCCTCATCTCATAGAAGCTCGTCCGCCCCAGTGAAGCGTAAAGAAGAGTGTAGTTGGAAGAGGAGAGAGGACTGGTCGCATGTCGTTGATATTACTGCTTGAATCCGCAGAGCCATCGATTGCGTGATTGCAGCTAGACCTAAATGGGGACAGCTTGGAGTGCTCCTCTGAGCGGATCTCGGCGCTCTATTTTTGTATGGCAGTACGAGAGTACATGTCAAACTGCTTAGTCACTTCTCGCTACAAGTGTCAGACTACCTCAGATTACTAGCAGGTTAGTACTAGGTAGTAGTAATCCCTGAAACTACTGCCAAAAAGGGTGTTGAGCGTTTGTAAAAGGGAGCAGTATATGCTATATAGGATAACCTGAGAAGTTGTTTCGCTGATTTTTAGAAGCTCGTATGCGATATCTCACTGCTTCAAATAGAGCTATTTGGTTGTTGTATCACTTTGCTTCTGCTGATGGCTCGCTTGTCACATGACCTCGCGTTATCGTTATTTGCACTTAGACGCGCCAAGTGACTTGAAGCTGCTCATCATAGAAGTGACTAGAAGTGACAGAGAAAAAAAAGGATAGAGGTGCTCCGCTATAGAAATCAATTTCTTTCAATATCGTCAATATTCAAGAGCTTACGTCGTATTTCATTGTTTATTTTATATCTCCTGTCATTTTAAAATCGATTTTCAACATGCCTCCTCGTCGCAAGCGCGCTGCGGCAGAGGCTACCGATGTCATCGATCTCACTGGAGATGCCATCCAGCCCGCTCATAAACGCCCTGCTTTATCATCCTCGCAGTCTGGTGTATCATCTGGTGCAGCAAGTCGCCAGAGGACCGAGGCAATTCCTTCGTCTTTGCAGCCGTCAACCCAAGACCCAGACTATTTAGATCTGACGCAAGAAGACGACACATTTGATAGGGAGCTCTACGGTACTTTTGGTTCGTTTGCGTCGATATCAATTATTCTAGTATAGTGTTCAAAGTTAATATTGACCCAAATAACCTCTTATAGATGGCAAAATTGTGGGCGTGAGGTACTACAATGGCTATGCCTCTCCTGGTGAAGCTGTCTTATGTCAGAGAGAGCCGAGAAATCAGGTAAATTGTTCTCATTCATTTAGACTCGTCGTGTCAATGCTGATTCGGACGATAGTACGACTCCAATGCAATTCGAATAGACAACGTTGTCCATCAGCAAATAGGCCATTTGCCTCGCAAAATTGTCGAGAAGCTGTCACGCTATATTGTGAGTTTTGCATTATTGGCTAACCTGATTATTGCTTGCTCTGCGTCTAATCTTAAATAGGACTCTGGAGATATTACCGTTGAAGGCCAAATCATAGGGGAGAAGGCCTATTACGATTGTCCTATTAGACTGTCGTTTTACGGCCCCAGCAACCCTGCAGAGCGTACCAGAATCGAGAATGCTCTAAAGGCAGATAAATTTGTCACGGCTACCCAACTGAAACAAACCAGGAAAGCTGCCGAAGCTCATAGAGTGGCGCTTGGGCTGCACCAAACGATCTCTACAGCCGGTTTTGGTTCAAGCCAGCAGCCAGGGGCACCTGAAGTATCTCTGGAAGAACTCCTCAAGTCTAGCGATGCGGTCGAATTCCGCAAAGGGGGCGATGCCATAAAGACGCTGGCCAAGGGTGAAGAGGAACTGTCAAAGATGCCGCAGGCTGAGCAACCCAAACAGCTGAAATCTACGCTGCTGCCGTACCAACTACAGGTATACCTGGAACATTCATGCTTTTTTTCCAGCAAGTTCAAGGCTAATGTCATAAACAGGGATTGGCCTGGATGCAATCCAAAGAGAACCCGCAACTCCCACCAGTTGGATCAGATGCCGTCACTCAACTATGGAGACGCGATAGCAAGGGTCGATACTGGAATGTTGCGTCCGATTTCATCACCTCGAAAGCGCCAACGCTATTCTCCGGCGGTATTCTTGCTGATGATATGGGCTTGGGAAAGACTCTCCAAATCATCAGCTTAATTCTTGCGGGTGGCCCTGGCTCAACCCTGATTGTTGCTCCGGTCAGCGTGATGAGCAATTGGGAGCAACAAATTCGAAGACACGTTAAAGAGGAGCATCAGCCAAATATCCTTGTGTATCATGGTGCTAGGAAAGTGGCTGGCAAAGACCTCTTGGGATACGACGTTGTCATCACTAGCTACGGCACACTTGCCAAAGAGCTGGATGAAGGTGGAAGCAAGACTCTGCTGAGTCAAAAGAAGAATTGGCGGCGAGTTGTGCTTGATGAAGGACACACGATAAGGAATGTGAAGACTAAGGTGGCTCTGGCCGCAAGCGAATTAAACGCCCAATCTCGCTGGGTTCTGACTGGAACTCCCATGTAAGCATCAACTCATCCTATGCTTACCATATTTGGCACTCTATACTGACTTGTTACTAGTGTCAATTCTGTCAAAGATCTCCAGTCCTTGGTAAAATTCCTGCACATCACTGGAGGCATTGAGCAGCCCGAGATATTCAACACAACAATCACTCGAAAGTTAATGTCGGGTGAGCGCAGTGCAGAAGCAATTCTGCAATCGTTGATGCAAGATATCTGCCTTAGGCGAAAGAAAGACATGAAATTTGTTGATCTTAAGCTCCCCAAAAAGACTGAATATCTACACCGAATCACATTTCTCCCAGAAGAAAAGTCTAAATACGATGCTCTACTGTATGCCGACCCAATTATTCTCACACTTAAGATGGTTGTTTCTGAGGACTTTGTACTAACTGGCGGACAGGTCTGAAGCCATAGGTGTTTTGGAAGAATACCAGGCTCAATCACAAAGTGGTCAAAAGGGCCGCTTCCAAAATGTCTTGGAGCGTCTCCTTCGACTCCGGCAGTCGTACGTAGCCCGCTGATTGCATAGTTGTTTGCTACGCTTACCAGACTAACTCGTTTTAGATGCAATCACTGGACTCTCTGTAAAGCGCGGGTCGATGATCTGATGCAATTGCTCAAAGATCAAGACGTCGTACCTTTGACTGAGAAAAATCGAGCATTGCTTCAAGAAGCGCTTCGGCTGTACATTGATAGCCAAGAGGATTGTGCAATCTGTTACGATACACCTACTGGCCCAGTCATTACAAATTGCCAGCACGTTTTCTGTCGGCACTGCATTACTAAAGCAGTCCAGCTGCAAGGGAAATGCCCAATGTGTCGCAACCCGCTGACTGAGGACAATTTCCTAGAGCCAGCTCCCGAAGGTACTTTCGATATGAGCCTCGATACAGACACGCAGAGCTCCAAGACAGAGGCGATGCTGCAAATCGTGCGGGCGACATTGAAGAATGAAGGATCGAAGATTGTCATCTTTTCCCAGTGGACATCATTCCTCGACATTGTGCAGAAGCAGCTCGAAAACGCAGGATTGAAGTACTGTAGAATCGATGGAAGCATGAGTGCAGAGAAGCGCGATAAGGCAATCGATGCCCTCGACAACGATTCCGAGACTCGAATTATGCTTGCCAGTCTGGCAGTCTGCAGTGTGGGACTCAACCTTGTTTCTGCGGACACGGTGATTTTGTCTGATAGCTGTAAGTCTCTTCTTTTATCCAGCATCTAACCATTCAGCTGCTGTGGCGAATGGATACTTATATGTACTTGACAGGGTGGGCTCCAGCGATTGAAGATCAAGCCGTTGATCGAGTACATCGCCTTGGCCAAACACGCGAGACAAAGATATGGCGTCTCATTATGGAAGGGACTGTAGAAGAACGAGTGCTGGATGTTCAACAAGAGAAGCGTGATCTTGTCAACAAGGCATTCCAAGAGAAGGGTTCCACGAAGAAATCTAAAGACACTAGAATGGGAGACGTACTGAAGCTGCTTTCTTGAATGTTTGGCGCGGGACATGTTGGTTCCCACTATGCACAGGAAGCCATCTCCATAAGCAACATGTCCATTTCTAAGCACCAGGGCCCATACTGGGCCTTTTCCAATACGCTATGGCGGCATCAGGAACCCCCATTATGTCACAACCATGTCCGCTCCCTCGGCAATAGGATGGAGGGAAAAGGCATACGACGGCCACCGCGCATATATTCGCGCTATTCAGGACAATACCGTGCCCCTCAAGCACCAGGATGAATATATTTCTCGGTCGGGGGTCGAGTGGCTGGTGAAGTCGGTGGATGCGTCGCACAGCGCGTTTGTGTCGAAGAAAGCCGAGGTGGCTGGTTTGGTTGAGGAGTTGGCGGGGGAGTTTTCAAGGAGTTGAAAAGGGTTGAATGTTGAGAAGAAGAAAGGGTATGGAGTTTTTATTATTTGGGATGGTTATTTTGTTTGCTACTGCAGCCAGCGAGCGAGGTAGTATTGTGTATGATATAGGCGGATATGAAGCTATGATGAGTATATTGTAATAGGAACAATGTTGAACCTTGCGATGAGAAATGGAAATCAAGTCTCTTCACACTAAAAACATTGCTATCAGTATGATTTCTAATGTGAATATTTTCTATATGATTAGAAGCGAAATGGGGACCGCATCTCTTCCTTACATGTTAGCGTAGTATAATAACACATACCGCTTTCAGTGTGAGGGGAAGAAGACTCTTCTTTCGACAACCACTATAACTTGCATGATAGTAGTGCAATAGGCAGTACATATAGCTCCAGGTATGAGGGAAAACAGACCCTTGTTTCGATGAAATACATCCACCTACCCACCCATCTCTTTTACAAGGCTGCATCAAATGCTGCAAAATCCACCAATCGTACTCACTCCCGAGGTTCTGCTGTTCGCCAAGGCTAATATTAAGCATATCAAATATGCTGGCATCCCATCTTATAATTACAAATAGGTATATCCACAAGCACGAGCACAAGACGAACCATCAAGGTCCATCGCCCGTTTTCCATGCAAGACATATCAACGGCCACTTACACGCGCATGACTTGTGTGTGTAGCTCTCCACCAGGGCACGATTCAGAAGCGCAGTCCAGCCTTTTGAGACCGAAACCAATACGCCCGCAGCTCCATTATAAACCCATAAAAAAAATAGTAATTTTTCTCTTTTCTTCTAGGTAATTTTCCCCTTCTTTGTCATCAGTGCCCGGCGTTTTATAGCTTTCGCCTTCGTGATCGTTTATGTGAGTCGGGCGAAATCCAGGCCGATTACTTAAGCAGCGTCGGCGCGACACTCGCCATCGCGCCGACGGTCAAGCACCGACGCACCGACGCCCCCCCGTGATTTTGGCTGCTGCAATCAGCCTGTTGACTGTTGGAACGGTCGGTTTAGACGCCGCGATAAGAGCGGCGCGCGCTGGTCGCCGTGCTGGACAATTACGTTGACTTTTTTTTTTTTTTTTTTTTTTTTTTTTTTTTTCCCCTGTTTCATCCATGATGTTTGTCGTTGCGTGTTGAAGAAATGATAATCTAGAACACAGCAGACAAAGAAGAGAAAATACAGAAGATGGCATTAGCTGAGCGTGTGATTCTGAACCAGCCGCAGTAGAGACAAGCAACCAACAAACAATACAATTGCCCGTAACGCAGCACAATAGCCAACACTGAGACACGCGTATCCACCTACATGGAATTAACCTACACAGCCAAGACTTCGGCTGCTACCCCTTTCGCCCCAATTTTCCCGCTCTTTAACGTTAAATCAAGGCAGCTCGCCGTGTGGTTTCCACCACCCAAAAACGCACTGCAAGCCTTACACGCACAAGCCCCAACCCCGGACGGATCTTGCCACAAGTGCGAGCGCCGACGCTGCGGCCCTGCAACGTGCCCCAAGTCGCTGTATACGGGGACGGGGGTCGCTGTTTACGGGCTTTTGCATCGAAGACGGCCCTTCCTGCTTACAGATCCTGCAAGGACCCCCCTTAGTGTACGTGGGAGTGCCCAGTACTAGTAGTATTAGCTTCTCAGTCTAGCAGATAGCAGATACAAGCAAATGATCCATTGTCGGTGGTTCGATGCTGTTTAGGCGCGAGGCCAAACGGGGGGGGAGGAGGAGGAGCATAGTAGCACAAAGCAAAAAAGGGAGAAGCTGAGCTGGAGCTACGGCGATAGGACAAAAACGAAAAAATTCGTGTGCTCCAGGGCATGAATCCTTCTTTAGGCTCATGTACAATGACGGAATGCTGCTGTGATTCTTCATTTTCTTTTATTATATAGTGGCCACGCTCTTTCTTGTCCCACCACATTCGCCTCGTCACAACTCACTTACTCTACATGACGAACGACATCACACAGCATTCCGTTTCTATTCTCGTGATCGCTCCTATCATCGACTTAACGGGCGCTACAACTCTTAATATATATTTTCAAATATATATATATATATATATATCGTTTGAACTGTGCCATACTCTCGCGAACTCGACTATCTTGGTGGTGTGGCTTAAAGGGCAACGACTTATACGCATCAGCCCACTTTACTCACACAGAAGAACCCTCCAACACCACAACACAACAATAATCAACAAAAAGAATAAGTAAAATCAGGGGGGAACATCTCTCAAATACCAGTTGATTCAGAAACTATCAAAAAAAAAAAAATACCATGGCATCCAGCGGTCAAAGCGGCGGCGCCATGCAGATGCATGTATGTCCAACACCAAAAACACCAAAAACACCAACATCTTCATCTTCATCATCATCATCATCATGACAACCAACTAACATGCTAACCTTCACCACCAAGGGCCCCCCTTACCCCCCCAAATACGCCGGCCTCGGCGGCTCCCCCACCCGCTCCGTCGACATCCCCATCTCCGCCGTCATCCTCGCCTTCTTCATCACCTCCGCCGCCCTCAACATGACAATCTTCCAGCGCAACCGGCGCCGCGGCCACAAGTTCGTCCTCTCCGGCCTCTTCTTCGGCTTCTCCATGGCCCGCATCTCCGCAAACGTCATGCGCATCGTCTGGGCCTGCTACCCGACAAACGCCCGCATCGCCATCGCCGCCCAGATCCTCGCCAACGCGGGCGTCATCATCATCTTCATCGCCAACCTGATCCTCGTCCAGCGCGTGCTGCGCGCCTACCACCCGCGTCTCGGCTGGAGCATGCCCGCCCGCATCGTCTTCCGCGCGCTCTTCGCCTCCGTCATCGGCTGCCTGTTCATGCTCATCATCTGCATCGTCTACAGCGTCTACACGACCAAGCAGTCCGTCATCGACCAGACGCACATTGCCCAAACCGTTGCCGTCACGTACTTCGCCTTTCTGGCCTTCTTGCCGGTGATCGTCATCGGACTCTGCTTCGTCATCCCCCGCCGCCAGCGCATCGAAAAGTTCGGCACCGGAAGCATGCGATATAAGCTCTTCCTCATAATCTTCACGTCTTGCCTGCTCACTCTCGGTGCGGCCTTCCGAGCAGGCGTGATATACTATCGTGTTCCTGCCACTCAGTCACGGTGGTTCTATCACAAGGCCTGCTTCTACTGCTTCAACTATGTCATCGAGCTCATCGTCGTCTTCACCTACGCCCTGTCTCGATTCGACAAGCGTTTCCACGTTCCCAACGGAAGCAGTGCTCCCGGTCACTATGCCAACGGTGTTCCAGGCTCAGACGGAGCCGTTTTCGACGAAGAGCTGCCTGGCAGTGCTTCTGAGCAGACAATGTCGGATGCCACCTGGGATATGCAGTTCCAAAACAAGACTGCGCCCAAAGCATCTGCTTAGAGGTGAATGCGAGAGGCAAAAAGATTGAGGACGAGATAGAAGAAACTTAACCGGGGAAAACTTAATAGTAATTACGGCATAAAATGTGCCTCAGGGTTTGCATTTATATGTATTTGGTGTTCTTACCACACTCAGGCAGGACATCAAAACGGCGTTGGCGGCATAGACTGGATAGACAGCGGTAGCCTGTTATACGGGACTTGAAATGCCCGAAAGGAAGAATCTCCCAATATTTAGATTAGACTGCCCGAGGAAATCTTTCCTCCAAATGTAAATATATATATTTGCATAAATGTATGGAATCAGCACATAATAGCATCAATAATTGTGTGCCCTATTTTGCTAGTTAGCGACTGCATCCAAAGTGAGGTTAAAATCACATTAGACATCAGAATGGCTATGCCACGAAGAATCTGTAGGTGGCACCACCCAACCTCAAGGTGAAGCAGTCAGGTATATCATTTTGTTCACCAAGGAGGAGGGTCAACAGTCTGGCAGTCAATCATCGTCTCTGTCAGTCAATTCTTGAATATCTATAGCGTAGCAACACTCGGGTAACTCCTTGTTCATACTGAGACTTAATATGGCTGGATGGCGCGGGCCTGAATACCAGCAATGGGATTAATCGTACATTATTTTTTTTTAGATGCCCAGCTTCTAGGGCTCTAGCAACTATGAACCCTCTCGCAATAAGCCCTTGACAGCAATAACTTGTTTGAATGCAGAACATCAGTGCTAGATTAGAGGAAGTAATCGGGGGTTCCTGTGAGAAAAGAGTCAGATGGCACGATCCAGATGCTTGGTGAGGAAGTGGACAACATACGTCTCGAGACCATTGGTTCTCCCGCTCTCGGGCACGGATCAAATTGCAAGCTGTTGCTGTTAGCATATCTGTGGCCTAGATAAAATGCCTCTTGGCGTGGGGTAGGTGGTGGCCACAGCGGGGAATTGAATCAGGACTTACAAGGTATATTTCAGATGCTCATCAATTTCCATTATAGCAGCCTGGTTACCGCATCGGTAGCAGTAATTTGGAGCTGCGAGGTAGTAGCAAGGTTAGTCAAAATTCCAGCATCGGGGCGGGAACGGGATGGTCGGACGATAGGCAGAGGATCGGTAGGCGAGCTGATAGCTCGGGAAAGCTGCAGTGTGCCATTGGAAAAGAAAGATCGAGAAAAGGATATATAAAAAAAAAAATGAAACTCACCTGAAAAGATTGTCACCACGTTTCGGTCCTGAGACCAGTTGTATCCCTCCATCACAAGCTGATGCGCTCGTGCCACCAGTGTCAAGCCGTTGTTGTGGTTGAATGCCTCTGAAATATCCTGGCCAAAAGTGTACCCCGCACCGCGGGGAGAGATTCCCCAACCGCAGCGGTCGTCTGGGTCGGACCATAGGAGATCGCACATGGGACCTTCGTGGGGAACTTCTTGCACACGATCAAGGGCCCTGATGTTATCTAGTGTGTCGATGCTGGGGGAGAGGCCGCCGTGGAGGCAGAAAATCTGGTTCTCAATCAGGGCAGTCAGGGGGAGGTAGTCGAAGAAGTCGGTGAATATCTTCCACACGTTGGCGTTGCCGTATTTGCGAAGGCACTCGTCATAGAAGCCGTAGACTTGTGTAATCTGGCGCGACTCGTGGTTGCCTCGGAGGATGGTAATGCGCTGGGGGTATCGGATTTTGAGGGCAACGAGAAGGGAGACTGTCTCGACCGAGTAGTATCCTCTGTCGACGTAGTCGCCTGCAGAATTCAAAATTCATGGTCAGCGGCGAGATACCCCTCATTTTACGGATCGTATTGCGTATATCGCACCCATGAAAAGATAGTTGGTGTCGGGACTCGGGCCGCCAATCTTGAACAGCTCCATTAAATCGTGAAATTGACCGTGGATATCGCCACAGACAGTGACGGGGCATTTCTGCACGCAGCGATTGGATTAGCCCCAGAATTGTATATTAACTCATCGTCGCGGAGGGCCATCGCCAAGGGTCAACCTACTACTGGCTGCACGTTTGATTCGTCCTGAACAACTTCTCGACCCTAAATGACAGCCAAAAGTCAGTATCGATTTCAACGACGCTCCAAACCGTGTGACGAGGCGAGTCGAAGGCGACAGGATAGACTTGCGGCCTAGCCAACGCCTCCTCCGCTCGCGTCGTCCATCAGCAGCATCAAATGCTCACCATGTCGCACAGCCTCTGGACGTCGGCCTCGGACAGCTGCTTGCAGTTCATCAGATTCTCAATCCACTGCTCCAGCGTGGATCTCGTTGCGGGCTCTGTCTGCACCGGCGACACATCCGCAGGCACTCGCCCGACATCCTCCATATTGGTGTCCATTCTGGCGATGCTGTGCAGTCTGTTCGTCCGCTAGAGCTGTGCGTGCGCCCGTGTACGGCCTGGGTCGAGCGGCGATGGTTGAAGCGAAGAACGGGTTGGAAAAGCACGAGTCGAATGCGATGGTTGGGAGGGGAGAGGGAAGGCTGAGATGGGTTTGAATGACGTTGCGGTCACGCTTCGGGCAGCTTGCAGACTTTGGGTTCGCGAGCCACCAGCAGCTTGTGGCGGTAGCAAATAGCCGTGTGGCAGTGGCAGCGGGCAGGGAGGAAAGGGCCAGGGATGGGGGGAGAGGGGAAAGGGGGGGGGAACCGCCCAGTAACATTCACTCAGCAAGCTCAGCTACGATACGCGCCTAATCCCTAATCCCTAATCCGTGGCGCAAGCCGCAATCTCTCAGCGCCACGGCTGCCATCTGTGCACGGGCCACTTTGATTTCTTGCCTTGTTGCCTGAATAGGTAGCTGGTCATCGTGATTGTATCCTTGGCCTATAGATGATTAGTCATCATGCATTTGCAATTATGGGATGGAATGGCAAACAAGGATAGAGGAGTAGAGGAGAAGTGAATAACTTAGATTATTCTAAGGGGGAGGGAAAAATCATCAGCTCAAAAGATAGAAATAGAGAGAAAGATAGAGCAGAGAAAAAGACAACTAAACTACTCTATATATACTGGTTGACACGATGTGCCTTCCCAGCTGCTCAAACAGAAATAGACAGACCAGGGGAACTCGGTACTTCATAAGTAGTTGTTCAAGAAATAGGTATAGTAGCTACAGTCAGGAATGTCCATCCGATCAGCAACGGCTGTAAAAGAGCATTTGAGTGTTACCTCCTGCAGATTCGTGCTCGGCTGCAATCCCTTAGTTATATTTATTACACCAATCGCATGCTTCAAGATCTGCAAGTTCCAGCCTAGTAATATAGATAGTATTATATGGAGTAGCTATGACTGCACTCCAAAATCTGTTCTTGCTGTCATGTGCTATCGGATAACTCGGTGGCCTCGGCGTTTTATGGCTGATGTGGTCGATCACTGTGATTGAGAAGTATCCTCTTATACGGTTGACTACGTGCACCTATTGGTATCAATGCTACAGTTCGAGAGTGTACCATACGCTCGGCCAACCTATCATACGTCCGCACGCCAGGGGGTTTTATAGTCGCTCGTCCAATGACGATTTTCTCGTCTGGAGTTACTAGCACAATGTCGGTCACCATATTCCATATTCCGGGGCTTGTGGCACATTTTACACTGCTGGTGAGCCTGTGGTACTAAATTTCCTAGTGGCAGGTACATGTGTTAGATCGTACTGAATTTGCCAGAATTTCTTAGTCGAGAAGGATTTTGGCTGGATACTGGAACACGACTTGTGCAAGGATTGCAATCGCCAATTGTTTTGGTAGAACCTTTTTTCGTTTTTTTTCTTTTTCAATGAGACCGTTGCGTCAAAAAGATTTTACCTAACCTTATAAGGCGGCCAACTTGGTAAACCAGTTCCAGTCTAGAAAACCGAGTCACCTTACCCATCCATTTCCACCATCCCAGCTCCCCAAAAGAAACTATTACATACCGATGTATTCTCTTTCCTTTGGTGCCTCGCTGGACATGGTTGCCTTTTATCTCCTATAAAGGGAAAGGGGAAAAGAGAGAGAGAGAGAGAAAGAACGTTATTTAGGTTATACAGCGCTAGCCACCTGCAAGACGCCACTACGAACAGCCTCACCTTAACCGCTCGGTTTCTAGTGGTATTCTAGAACATTTCTACGGCAGGTAATCTTTGGATATATGGGTTTCTCGTAGGATTGCCACTACAAATCAAGTATCTGGAGAAAAGACAAACAGCACGTCACTGTTCAAAGCTTCCCTAATTTGAACAATATTTTCATATTCGATTCTTTACGTAAATGCCAACTAGTCATATCTCATACCCGTTAGTCCGGCGCTATGCTATCTCGCTGGCCCATGTCATTCCAAATATCGTAATCCCATAATATTCATAATCCAAAATCGTTAAAAGGGAAGCCAGGTCAGTTGCCTGCGCAGCTATATCTACTTTACACAAGGAGAATCGCAAGGAAGCAAGATATCAACGACACTCGAATGAAAAAAAAAGAGAGGTAATGATGGGAAGATGTAAAAATAAGAAGAGTAAAAAGTAAAGCAATAAAGACAAAAAGAGCAGGCTTTCGCTGTATGCCAATGAAATCTGTGATGTATATATGTCTGGGTGTTCATGTCTGCGCATCTGTCGTAATCATGAGCGGCGTTGCCGCTTCGGGTCGTGTCATTAACTGAAACTCATCATCGATGAGCCCTTTCTCCTGCAACAACTCTCCATCAAGCTCCAGATGGGCTGCTCCAATCCCCGTCAGTGACACGGGAATTGTTCCGTGTCTTGGATACGTAAATCCGCTGGTTGGTTCTGTTTGGCCCAGTGTCTCCTCGCTTGGCGGGATCCAGCGTTCAGTCGTGCCGCCTCCGTTCAGAAGCTGACCGGCCCTCTGCGCACCACTGGCGTTGTAGCTTTGCCTAGGATCAGGCGATTTGAAGCCTGGTGAACGTGAGGCGATATAGTCAGGCTCCGACTCGGTTTCTGGCGTCGTGACCCGAAGTGCTGCCCCATCACCCACCCTGGAGCTCGCGGTTGCGCCTGTAGAATTGGGTGTATCAGCTGTACCCGTCTGCCGGCGGGTTGCATGAGACGAAGGTGACCTAGGTGAGCGTGAGGCTTTTCTGAGCCGCTTAACTTTGATATTGGCTGTGTTTTTCGAAAGCTTGAGTCTTGGACTTAGCCGAGGCGCTTCAATTTCGATATCCGGGATAATGGTCGCTTCCTGAGCTTCAAATTCTATATCAACAGCAGAGTCTTGCCTGTCGGCATCTTCTTCTCCGCTAATTTTTCTCTCAAGCATCTCCTCCTGAGATTCAATGCTCCTTGGTTGAGTTACTGCACCGATAGGTGACTCGGTTACAATAACAGCGGGGATTGTATGTGCAACAGCAATCTCTTCATCCGCGTCCCTTGGTTCCAGCGTAGTGTCTGCGTCTGCGTCTTCAAACACATCGTTAGCGGCTGACCCTCCCCAGCTGGATTCAGGCGCCATGGGAACGGATAGTCCATGCTCAGCCTTTTCAGCCGGATCATCAGCAGCCGTAAAGTACTCTGTGCTTGCATAGGCACTGAGCTGGGTCAGGGGCCGTGAACGTCGATCGCTAATGTTGAGGAATCTCTCTGCCGAAGGCGTCGGAGTTGGCTGCCGCCGTACGTCGTATTCACTGTCCGGTATCACATAACTATCTCCGCTGTCGCTGTAAGAGGGAGCTATGTTCCTGTTTGCGGCCCAGGCGGATTTGTATGCCACCTCACCGCCACCCATATCGCTGGGCAGTGGGCTTGGTGGTGACCTGCCCCGACTCGTGTAGTACTGGTCATAAGGAAGAGGCCCGCTATGCAGATATGTCGAGCTTGGGTACGCCAGTTCGTCATCAAGGTCCGCTGTCCTGATTGCAGAGTGAGACTCGACGTCGTAGCTATCCGAAAGGTACTCGTTGGTCACGGCACCAGTATCCACGGGCACAGGATCGTGATCCGAGCGCAGTGCATCACTATGTACGTCATCCGAGACAGCTCGCGGAAACATTCGCAGCAGCGACGATGCTTGCAACCTCATCCGTGGGTCATTGCTGAGGCAAATTTCTGTCATTTGTCGATACCAATCTGGTACATTAATCTCTGGCCCAAGAATGAGCGGCCGGCCCTGAGTCTCAGGCTCATCCTCAAGCATTGCAAGCCCCCAGAGCACCATGCCGAGCTGATATAGATCCGATTTGACACCAATGTACATTGATAATCGCTGATTAGACTCGATCAGTGCCGTCGCCTCTGGAGGCTCCCATCCCACGGGACAGCCTCGTCGATTGATGTCAATGATCTTGGCATCGCCAGCATCGTCGATGACGATATTAGAGAGGGTAAAATCTCCCTGGACAAATCCTGATTCGTGGACATCAGCTAGGCCCTGGACGATTTGCCTTGCCCACTTCTCCCTTGTATTCCATGGAAGACCAATATTGTTTTCCTTGCAGTTCTCAAAGATGATGTCGATCAAGGCGCCCTGGCCAGCAAAGCTGATGAGGAGACCCTTAACCTGCTCATCATCATCGTCGACAACCACGCCGTAAAAGTCAATGACGTGTTTTGAAAAGCGCAGGCCGCTCAACGCATTAACCTCGTAGAGGAATTCCTCCACAGTGTCGGGGCTTGGAATCTCTTTCTTAATCAGCATTTTACCCATCACGCTGACTTTGTAAACAAAGCCAGACATGTGGGAATCGAAGAGGATGTCTCGCTCCTTGACTCTTCTACACCCTAGGTGCCGAATCTGGCTGACGGTTGGATAGTGAATAATTTCCTTGAGGGTGAAATTGTTATTAGTCCGCTAACGAAAAGGGTGTCGTGTCTCCAAAAATGTGACACGGGGCAGTCACTTACATTACCGTCCTCGACTACATGAACATGCAGCCTTCCGTCTGTAGTCTCGAGCTTTAAGTTGGTCACTGTGTCGTAAAACTGGATATCCTGTAGACTGTCGCGGATAGCCTCATATATCTTGGTGCTCTTATCTCTTTGATATTTGGTGCGGCTAAGATCCCACTCTAGAGAATTTTCTGGCGCATCGCGATAATCAAGAGAGATGGTGACGCGCCGCCATATGTGTTCTTCCTCACGATATGTCACAAAGAACTTTTCCCTTTTTGAACGGTCTCTAAAGTGCATACTCAAATTGAGAATCCACTCCCGCTCCAACTTATCAAGAATCATTGCTTCGTACTGTGACGTGGTCATGGAGCAAGTATCAGCAACAGACGCCGCGTCTTGCGTGGCGTACTCGTCATCGGCATCGTCAGCTTCATTGCCATCTATATCTGAATCATCCGAATCGGTGTGCGGAATGTCGGACGACGCATCCGCCGCCTCGAATTCAGCGAGGTCGATGGGAAGTGACTGTGCATAATTGGAAGTAGTCTCGTGGAGAGGCTCGCCAAAGAAGCTCGGCGCACTGGAGTGGGGGTCGATATGAGTTCTTGAGACTCGCCCGCTAGGTTTGCGTGGATAGTGAGACCGTCTGTCGACCGATGCCGCCCTTCGCTCCTCTGCTGAAGGCTCTACAGGAGCCAAGTGCTTTCTATCTTCTGACAGCTGGCGCTTGAATGTCTGAGCTCGAGGCAAACCAGGCACTACTCTTTTCGACATGCGCTTGATCAGGCCTGGGCTGGGGACGGATTCGGGGGCAAGTCGCTGATCGGCGGAAACAGACGAGGCCGAGGACTTTGTGCTTCTTGTGCTTGCTGAGCGGGCCAAGAGCTTGCGCAAAAAGCCCTGTTTGACGGGAAGCGGCGACTGCGGTTGCGACTGAGGCTGCAGAAGCGACGGCGACGTACATGGACGGCCATCTGGTAGAGACATGCTGGCCAACAGGCTGGATTTATATATTAAAGGTACTTGTCGATATGCGGTGTGCGGCTGCGAACGTCAAGTACCCACCATATGAGCAGGCAGTATCCAGCAAACGATGCGCAATAGTATGTAATAGGTGGTCAGATTTTGTCGCTCTTTTAATGTATATATATTTTAACCAGTGAGATGTCAGAAAAATTGGCTTTATTATCGAGCGATGACAGCCAGTCGTGAGGCTGAAGCAGGGACAAGGAGGGGTGCTTGAGCTTTTATGGAAGCTAAGCAGGCAGGACGTTCCTATATATGCCGATTCACCGAACGGCCAGCTTCGCCGGGATCAGCAGGGCAGCGAGCTCCTAGAGAAAAAGCCCGTAAGTGCTTGAATGGATCACGGGGAGCTGCCAGGGTTTTTGACTGCGTATGAGTCAAGAACAAGAGCGGATTGTCTATGATCGACGCGGAGGACGCACGCAGGGAGGCGTGAAGGCGGCCGGTGAATGGATGGCGAAGCAGGCAGAACAAGAGATGAGACCCAGGCCTTGTTAGTGGCTGACCAGCCTGGTTGTCCAGTAATACTGGCAGCTTGGCGGAAGATGCGAGGTGAGGGCAGGTGAGGCGAGGCCAGAACGAGGGGCAAGGCGGGACGGATGGATGGTTGGATGGAGTTTTTTTTCTTGTGTAAAAGAGCCGCTTCGAGCGGCGAGGCAAAATGTGGGCGACGAGGCACAAATAAAGCTCAGCTCCCCCACGATGGAGAAGGGGGGAAATAGGTAGGAGGATGGGAAAAAAAAAGGAGGCAAAGCTCGCGGCAAGGGGAGGTAGAAGAAGGTGGAGCGGCCTGAGAGACACGGAGGAGGTTGGCGAGAGAGACGAAAAGAGTCGATGCCGGGTTGATCTAGAGATGAATAACGACAGAGGCATGGACGAGATATCCGGAGTACGCAGTACCAGCAGGTACATCCAGCAGGGCGCATCAATTAGCAGATTGAACCCTTGAAAATGGGACGCGGGCTATTTCTGGGGTCGTGACCAGCCTTGTGCTGCCACCACATCTTGGGTACCCGTCGTTCCCAGCAGGAGGAGCAGCGTACCCAGTCGTACCTGGTACCCAGGCTCGTGGCTCCAGTGGCTCCCGGTCTGATCCAAAAGGCCTACCTGGTGCTCGAATCCCAGCAGCACCAAGCAGACAGTCGCCTCTGCCTGTATTTGTACGGTATCTGTACAGTATCTGTATCTGTATCTGTACCTGTACCTCTACGCTTTCTTGATCCCAAGCATGTCAAGTCGGTTCAGTTACGCAGCCTCGAGGGCCTAGGCCTGATCGATACATTACCCTTTGTAAGCCCAAGGCAGCGGAATATAGTCTACCTAGCAGATTGACTCGATGGAATGGCGCCGCAGCTCGTTAGCGGCTAGGCTTGCCGCTGGAGTCGTGCCCGAAAGCCCGCCATAGTCGCCTGCCGCTAGCGGGTGCGGTTGCGGTTGCTGCTCCATGGCACGACAGGCTAGCCCTGCCTAGCGTCGTAGGGGAGCCTAGCTGCTGCTTAGCGCTGTCAACTCTGGAGCCGGGCTGCGGGTTGGGCGCCGCTGGACCCCTCCTTTTTCCCAGCATCGCCCGCTGGCAGAATCAGGGTGCGCTGGTGCTCTCAGTGGGCCTCGGGCTGCCAATCGTCCCCAAAATGGGCGGCCACAGCACTGGATGGCACCCTCCCGGTGCTCCAAACGGGCAATCGGCGGTGGCATGACGCGCCAACAGCAGCCACTGTCACAGCGGGGCCTGCACCTGTGATGGGCTGTTTTCGCGTTCCTCGCATGTGGCGTCTGCCGCCTTAAGTCTTTCGGGACATTCATGGCCATCCATTTATGCCGTGCTGCGATACTGACTCTGCTCAACCGCAGTCGCTAAACTCAACTCACTGTCTCACTGTCTCTCTCTCTCTTCCCCTTCCTATGCTGCCAGCAATCTGCACCCAATCCGCGGATCTCACATCTTTTGGACCACACCAAGCCAGACCTGCGTCGGCCTGCTTTTGTCGGTCACAGCTCGCCATCCATTCGCCTGTCCAGGGCCAGGGCCGCAGTCAATCTGGACCATAAACAAAGCGTTGCCCCATCGACGACGCAGCTCATCTGCTCGCCTCCGTGACCGCCAATTCGACGACGCCTGGCCAGCTCCGCCCGCTTACCCTTTTGGTTGGGACCCTACTGACGGAGCGAAGAGCCGTGATGGGAAGCGACTGGAGCTGCTGTGATTGCCATGGCAACGGCGCCTCGCCGGTGGTAGGTCTCATACCGAGCACCTGTGCCATACCACCATACGAGTCGAGCACTCGCTAGCAGATCAACAAGAGTACCATGTAGTTCCATCATGGGCTCCTTGCTTGGCTGGTGCTGGCGTTGTCGCACCGACAGCTTGGACGTTGGGTCAGCCACGAACCGGGTGGTGGTTATTGGGCAGCGAACTAGCACGCAGAGAACCCGACGAGAATACGAATCTAGCAGCGTTATCGTACTAGGTTCGCTGTCGTTGTGCAAGCAAGTAATGCTAGCGATGGTACAGTAGGTAGTTCTGACACGAGCTCCAGTCCGGACTGGTCCCAGGGTCTTTGCCAGCAAGCTAGATCGGACTATGCCGCATCGTACATGGACGCTTAATCAATCGCTTCGGTACTCGGACGGCCAATCTGCCAGGGCAGCTGGTACATACTGGTACTTGTGCTGCCATTCAGCAGTGCCATCATTACCTTCAGGCCGTGGCTATTTGGCATCTCACTGACCTAGGTACTGTAGTCACATATCACTGTTTTGGGAGCCATTGACCTAGCAACTATCTGCGCCACTTCTCGCCTGGCCTGGACTCGGCCTTTCCGGAATCCTCGAGGAAGTAATTTCAAGGCAGCTCGACTTGGGCTACGGGCAATCACAAGGTTGGGCCAGATTTCAATCCAGGTATCCATCATAATAGGTGGTAGTCGCTACCACGAAGCTGGCACGATGAGTCTGTTCGCGAATCTAGTGCGTTGATAGCCAGAGCCCAACTGGCCAAGCAGACAGCGACATCACCAACATGATAGTCCTGAATGCCATACCTCATTGATAACTGGCAGATGCAATCTGCTCCTACAACTACCTACTCCGTACTTACTATATATTTTGACTACAGCTGGCTACTGTAGGGCAAAGGACGAAAAGACCACAATTGCCCCAACGGCAAAATTGCAAATTGCTGCCCCTATCTCTCATCCCTACTGGTCTTACACGGAAAGCATCCGCAGACTCATATGTCGGGGGGGGGGGGGGGGGGGGGGGGGGGGGGGGGGGGGGGGGGGGGGGGGGGGGGGGGGGGGGGGGGGGGGGGGG